>JAOWCC010001589.1:77758510-77938430 GCA_030867875.1 Actinernus sp. WN-2022
TAGATTAATATTAATTCAATTAATATTTGTGTTTTGTCCGGTATATCACATAAGGTAATCAAAAATACCGAGCTTCCTGTATACTTGTAAATTAAGACGTCCCTTTAGGTGAGGCACAATAATCATCGAAAATACCGGGCTTCCTGTGGTAAACTTCATCCACAATTGAAAATACCGGGCTTCCTTTGGTTAACCAAGGGTACCACAGGAAGCCCGGTACCTTCAATTACGAGCTACGAATACACCACAGGAAGCCCAGTATTTTCAATTAACAATTATACCACAAGAAGCCCGGTATATTTGTTCGATTATGCTACAAAATACACCACAGGAAGCCCATTGTTTTAAATTATGTGCAGCAAGTATACCACAGGAAGCCCGGTATGTTCTATAATAGTAATAATTAAATTTCTTCTATTGTGCAACATACAAATAGATAAGTTGCACATCACAATACACAATTAAAACTAATAATAAACTAATATATAACTATTAACTAATAATGGTATAAAAAGTGTATGTATGTTTGAATAAATATAGATCTCACTATATATATCTGACCAGACTGAGGTAATACAAAAAAAATAATCTAAATCTAAAAATTTTCAGTGATAAGCTAGTTTAAAAATATCTCACGAATAAGCAAAAACCATGGACGAATATCTAACCTGATTTTCAGACGCTTGTCTGAAAATCAGGCTAACAAATATCCTGCTTCTCAAGCATGTTAAGGCATGGTTTGAACATGAAAACGAGGCTACATCTATTTTGTTGAATAGAGTCACTTGAATTTGCTCAAATACTAGGACAATGGTGGTTATAACTAATCTCAGCGTTTTTAATCGTCCTAATATAAAATTTTGGTGAAATGTCTATCACGTGACCAACCACGTGATCACAAAAAGTTGAAAATTTAACTAAAAACGGGGTGGTGCATTTTATATTTTAAGTAACGATTTTGTGTTTATCTGATTACACTTGTGGTTGACTTTAAAGATCAGTCCGGAATGGTTGACCCTGATAGACTGTTAAGGCGGAAATATAGAAAACAGGTCACGTGACCTATTCTTGGAACCATTTTTTGCCATTTATATCCTCTTCAGTGATAAAAAGTCAACCATTCCGGACACAGTCTCATTCCCCAGAACAAGCTTAACATTTCGAATCGAAAATCTGAAACAAAACAATAACTTCCGCCACCCCATTTTGATTTCTTTGTTTTATCAGCCTTAAGGTCACGTGACCTTCAAAACACCAAAATACCAATCCTTAAATGTTAAGACACACGATTACCGTATTATTCCAAAGTTATAGGGTATTTCACACGTAAATGACAAAGATAGCGAATTTTGAATGTTTTATCAGAACGGTTAAAAAACCATGCCTTAACATGCTTGAGTTGTTGAATATTGGATCTGTATGAAGATCTAAACAGACAAATAATAATATATAGAAGCGAGAATTAAGTCCAAGGGCTATGGCAAAGCTGAAACAATGTGTTTAGTTTTAAACGTACTATATTTTGGCTAGCCAAACTAGCCTTCTTCAGGTACTAGATGTTGTAAGTGGAGAGTTCTAAAATAGGGGGTTACAATATATAGGATTTCACAATATATAGGATTTCACAATATGTGAATAGGAAGTGATGCAATAGTGATAAAATAAAAAATTATGAAATAATAAAGTGATGTAAGTAAGGTAAATAACGGAAGGTAACAAATTACGATAAACTAATGGCAATGCAAAAAAACTAATAAAAAAATATATAAAAAATAATGATGATAAATAAAACATACCGGTATGTAAATAAATGTGTAGAAAATGAGGTGAAAGTGAGCTAGGTTTCATCACGTCTATTGATGACATGTTTTGGCCTTGTCTATAAGGTAGGAT
Organism: Actinernus sp. WN-2022; assembly: GCA_030867875.1. Taxonomy (NCBI): domain Eukaryota; kingdom Metazoa; phylum Cnidaria; class Anthozoa; order Actiniaria; family Actinernidae; genus Actinernus; species Actinernus sp. WN-2022. The sequence continues at coordinate 77,760,404 of JAOWCC010001589.1, forward strand.
TCTCTGGCTTTACGAATCGAGTCTCGTGTGGAATGCATGAGTTCTAAGGGAATGAGTTGCATGTTAGTTTTAGAATGGTTAGGGGTAGAAAGAAAATGTTCTGCAACAGTGCAGAGAGTTTAGACTTAATGTTAGGTTTGTCAACTGATTGTCTGTGTTCGTTGAATCTGTCTTTGAGGCGTCGTTTGGTTTCAACTACGTATTAATATTAAATAATAACTTCAAATGCTGCTTAGAAATGTCAATAGAGTATTTTCGATTATGTGCTACAAGTATAATAAAGAAGCCTGGTATCTTCAATTATATGCACAAGTATACCACAGGAAGCCCAGTATTTTATAGCCTGCAGGATTGTGCTAAGTATACCACAGGAAATCCAGTATTTTCAATTATGTGCTACAAGTGTACCACAGGAAGCCTGTTATTTTCAACTGTATGTGCTACAAAAATAGCACAGGAAGCACAGTATTTAAAATATACCACAGAAGGCCCAGTACTTTTTTATTGTTACAAGTATACTACAGGAAGCCTGGTATTTTTGTTTATGTGATGCAAGTTTATTATAATTATCTTTTCAAAGTGCAGAACAAAACATCAAAAAGTTCTCTTGGCAAGGTATAAAACTACTATAATAAATCCTACTATAATAATAAAGCTGATTCAGAAACTAGACTTTGGATCTCGTTGATTACTAATACCTTCAAGAACTTCTTTTGAGTGTTTTTTTTTTGTGGTAAAGGCAACTCTTCAGGCTGTACTCTACATGCAAAGTTGAACAAATTGTGTACCCCAGTGAAAAGCTAAATGTAAATTGACCCCTCCCCTTTGTCTTGCTGTTTCAGTATACCTTGTTACTGTAAAATCCTTATCATTAGTTCTTGTTTTGACTTTATTTATTTTGTCTCATGGGCCTTAGACTGTTACAGTCACCTTGCCTTTTATCATTTTCTTTCTACATCAATGTAATATTTAAAATTATACTGCGTTCATGGTATCATTTTTTTTTCAGGTGAAGCTTAATAAAATCAAATAATATTTCAGTATTGAAGTTCCAAGCATTGGGCGATTTTGGTACCAACTAACAAGTAGCTTGCAAGTACCAGACTGCAAACTGTTCCCTTTCTTACTGTAAAATTCAGTAGATAAGCAGGGTAAAGAGTGCAGTCAGTAGAATGATCAGAATGTGTATATCCATTCTCTACAACTTCCCAATACAAGCTGCTGCATTATACTCACCATTCTTCTGACTGCAACCATTACTCTCTTTCTTGACAAAGATACATTAGAAAATAAAATGGACTGTTTTGTTTTCTGTCAGAATACTAAATGGCATGGTAAGACTCAAGGAAAGGTGGATGAGCAGCACTTCAGTTCTCTGCCGTCTTATATTTTCATTGATTTGTTTCTCTGAGTTTGGAATGCTTACATTTCCTTTCCCGTAGCCTTCAATGTCACTACAGACTTGTATTGGTGATTTTTCCCAGAGTACTTCATCTACCACTGATACAGCCCCACTTAAAGGAAACATGGTTCAAATAAATCTGGGATACATGTACATCTATCGCGCTAGTGAGGTTTCACATCTTTTCTCAGCTTTTCTCTGTTTGCCTTTATCCAGGAACAGCAAAATGAAAGCTGAACAAGGAAATTCCCCAAATGAAAGGCCCAGAAAAGATGAGAAACCTCCCTCCCTGTATAAATACATTGCTTCTGACTACTGGTACTCCATAAGACATGCACATTTCTGACTTTCAAAAACCACCACTGAAAATTGGAAAATATTTCAAAATCAGTTACATTAGTATAGAATTTACATGTAGAAGAGTTTTGTAAGTATTACAGTCAAAACATGTTGAGCATTCCTCCATAGAACAAGTTCATTATTTGAAATTTGATTTCGTTCTTCGTTTCAAACTGCCATTGTTAAAACACAACTTGCAAAATTCAAATTGAGCCCCAGTTGAACTTTGATTGTGTGCAAAAGGCTTGTACATCTTATTCCACAGCATATTTGAATTTTAGTGACAGTCCTTTGCAGCCGTTTTATTAGAAGACTGCTACTGGTGGTTTACCGCCACTCATTTTGTCTCTTAACAGTGGTTATTCTGACAGCTTGCACATTGTCTTTTGTTTTCATTCTCCATTGGAGTACCCCCTAACAGACACCTACTTTTCATAGACAGCTGCCTAATTCAAAACTTATTGAAACCCCTGTCTTAGTATTGTCATGCAACACTAGCCCCTAAGAATGGCTTAGAAGGAGACTAATTCGAATTTAGGCTCATTTTGAATTTTGCAAGTTTCATTTCAACGATGAAAATTTTAAATGAATGAAATCAAATTTTGAATAGTTAACTTCATTTCTGGCTCTAGGGAGGAACACTTGACCTCTTTCTACTGTAAGGCATTTCAGACAACTGATAAATATTGTGGCCCAAGTGTTAACAAGGAAATTTTCATTAGTGAAGCTGTGCCATGGGTATAGACCTTATTGATCTCTCCTTGTTAATAAACAAAATTAGAAGAAAACATTAGCATTGAGTAAACAAAATATATATGAAAAAAAAATTTCCATGTACATCAGGAGAACTTTCACAGCAGCAAGTTTTTGTTAGTTCTTTTCTTCCTGCTTCTATTTTCCTGCTTGTTTTCGTAGCATGATGTATATTTGTTCTTTGATCCACTCCTTATTGTGTGGGGCATACACCTTGCTCTTCGTCGACACTAAACAGCTTAGGTCAGTTAGCTCATCAATGAAATCAAATAGCTGGCTTATGTCGTATGTGATGGATGGTGTGTGAGGGTTAGTTCGCTTCAGGTGTTCTTCAAAGATTTTGCAGATTCCTGGAGGAAGAAATAGTTTAGAACCAAATAATAACAAAATTCCAAACGTTAAAGACATTACGTCACTAGCTCAACATTATTAAGAATTCCAGAATTCTACATTCCAGATATATATGTAATTTTACACACCTTCCATGCATTCTTCCAGTGTCTCATAGTCAGAGTATGTCCTGGTTTCGGGTCGTGCACCTGGTTGCACTAATAATATTGTATGCGACTAGAAACAGAAGCAAAAGAAGAATTACACTATGCAATGTAAAGTCATAGAGCAGGTAAAAATATATAAATCACCAAAATTTTGGAGCAATAGATTACTTTGTAACCAAACTGTGTACCCACCAATATGGTGGCCGAAAACATACTCTACAAATAAAGCTGTTTGTCCCAACAACATGATTAGCATTCACTTCAAAACACTTTAGATATCATGATAGGCAACTAGTTCCTGTAAAAACTAGTTTTGGTCTGCGTCGGCGGGGAAGATAAACACTGGTATGTAATCAACTAAAGTCGATTGAGGTATGCTAACCGCCGTGGAAAGCGAGTAGCAGCTGACGTTTCGAGCGCTAGCCCTTCGTCAGAGCAAAAAGATATCACTTTTAAATGATATCACTTTTAAATGATATCACTTTTAAATGTTTATAAGTCTAACATTTTAAATTGGCCGAAATAAATGAATTTTCATGACATTTAGGAAACACGCTGAGCTGGGCTGTCACAAAACTCAAAATACTGCAACTCAAAAATGACTCACTGTATCGATGTAAAATTTTCAAATACTGCATGAGAATACTGATATCTAAATCATATTAAGAACAGCTTTTAATATACATCTTATAGTTTAGGTTTTAGAATTTTGCTATGATCTATGGATGGTAGCTGGGTTATGCTAATGGTTGATAGTTGATGGTTGGCAAGGGGGTACATGTAAGGCTTTACTATCAAAATCAATAGAAACCAGGAGCGAGAAGTCTAATGATTGTTTTAGCTATCAATTAATATTGAGAAAATCTGTGAAAAACGTTGGAAAATTAGCAGTTTTCAAGATGATTTTTGTATACTGCTCTTTCAAAATGCTAACTATCAATAATACTGACATTATGGTTGCTGTGTAACCAAAAAGAGAGCGAGGTTGCTGATAGTTATTGTCACTGATAGTCTGTGGCTTGCAAAATTTTGGATAACTATTCAGGCCATGAGATCACACAGTCCTGCAGTATTTGATACATGGAATTTCTGTTAAATTTGGGCCTAGCTAAAAGTACTACATTGTATAAGCTACATAGAAATATGGTTATCCCCTGAAATTTAATATCACAGTTTCACTTTCTATTTAAAATTTTAATAAAAGACATGCATTTATGTTTAACTTTGTCTTTATACAAGAATGTCTACCTAATATTAAAATACATGATTATCATAAATCTATGACCCTCTTTCCCTTCTAGCGTAACAAATTTAGAATAGGAAGCCTTTTTAAAAGGGCAGGCATACAAATGCACTTTCTCTTGCCTGTTTACAAAGAACTTGAAAGAAGCCGGGTCGCCATGAAATGTACCACCAGAAAGAAAGCAACAATTGTTTCCAAAAAGGAAGGCAATTATGGCAGATCTTCTTATCACAGCAAGTAAATGAGTGAATAAAAAGTACGTTGACGCTATAATATCCTAAAACAGATGCAAAACTCACCATAATTTTGATGAAACAACGGAGCAAACTATCTTCTGACCAAGACGACCGCGTTGCCAAAGAGCATGCAATAGAGGGAACTACCGCTGACTTGGTCCTGAACCAAGAAAAGACGACCGCGTTGCCAAAGAGCATGCAATAGAGGGAACTACCGCTGACTTGGTCCTGAAGCAATAAGGGCTCATCAAGCTACCCTTGTTTACAAATTGACCAATCAAAACAGAGGTTATTTGATGTTGACCAATCAAATGAAGGACAGAAAACGAGTTCAAATTTTTAAAATGCAATGTTCGAATTTGTTCATTTCTTGAAAACAAAATGGTTTCCCAGGTATGACCACAAACTTCTAATTGCCGCCAATCTGTTAGTTAGCTTGTTTAGAACTCCTGAAGCATTGAGACTTTTTCTTTTCTCAGAGAACTGTAATCATTTCGACGGAGTTCGACAGTTCTGATGAGGAGGATTTCGAATGCGATCAAGCGACAACCACTCCTCTACATATTGGCTGGTAAATTATGCACTTATGTATACACTTTCGCATCTCTTTATTCGTTTCACCATGGCTTGTAGTATACGTTCGCTAATAATGGCCACTTACCTTATGTTATTCTGTATTTTGTTTTCTTTATCGAAGGCTTGATCTGTCCTTCACAGGCTGCTGTCCCCATCTCATCGGAATAAGTGGTTTGCCAGGTTTGCTATATTAAAGTTATTAATATCTTTTAATATATCTGTAATACATCATTTACGGGGATATTGCAGAATACCCCGACATGTCGTTAATTAATAACTCATTTTTCGAAGTTTCCCACAGAAAACCCCAAAAACCAATCCTTGTCTGGTAATGTTGATTTTTCTCACGTTTCCAGTCAGATAATTTAATACTGTGACTGACAATAGGCCATTTTGACGATGTTGCGCGCGCATTGAGAACAATATACATGCATCAAGAAAACAAAAGATTGTCATGCAACATTGAGTTTTGGCGGGCCACATTCTGGTTTTTGGCTGGCCACATGCTTTTGTTTTCAATGCGTGCGCAACATCGTCAAAATGGCCTATAGCGATACTGCCACGTCATCCATTGTCATTAATGTCGGGTAATGTGCCAACCAGAGATCCAATTGGTTCCTCACAAAGCGGCGGCTTTTGAAATCATGGTTGGACATTATAAGCATTACAATTGTGATGTTTATCAACACGAAGTATCGTGCTATTGTAGGAATAATATTAATCTCATGAATGCACTTATCAATGTTAATCTAGAGGGGGTGGGCAAGGGTGGGGATTTGATATTTTTGCAAAAAAAGGTCAAAATCCACACTCTTGGGACAACAGCTTTGGTCAAAAGTATCAAAATACCCCACCTCACTGCCCTATCTTCCTTACTTTACCTAATAGATGTACAAATAACCCCACCCTGGGGTGGACATGCTAATAATGCTTATTAATCAGACAGCTCAGGAGTATTAAAGTCGGAACTCCTTTTAATAGTTTTCAAATTCTAATCTTCCTACCTTTTATGGTTATATATGTTAATTATTGTAGTGTTTGTAAAATTATGAATTCTGGGATATTTTCATTGATGACTTTTGGGGACGACTCCCCTTGATTGCCCCCCTGATCCCTATGCCACTGCTCCTGAGGCTTCTCTACTTTAGCTGATTTAATTAGTAATTAACACCAGCAAAAATAACTCTATTTTTTTTGCAATGAATGTAGGCTAATTATGTTCAAGCTGTTAATCTGGACAAATGATGTCAGTAGTATAAAAGAAGCCATTCTTTTCATTTCAACAGGTTGTAAATTTAGGGAAATAAGGAGAAATATACATTATGACATAGGTAAGATGGTTCATTTGATATATTTTCAAGTTGTACATTACAGCAGACTGCTCAACTTGAAAAACCACTGCCTAAGAAATATTGTAAATTATGAACATAAAATACAATAAGTTTACATGTGCATGTTGATATGATCAATTCTCTCAGCCAATCTTCTCACCTAATTATCAGGCGATCACATTGATTCAGTAAATAAATATTATTAATTGTGCTTACTTATTTTGTTTGTGAAATAATTGAACAGAATATGTAAATGCTTGGAGATATGGAATTTATCTTCTGTTCAAATTGAGGCAGTTGAACTTTAATTTTGCAGCTGTCACTCTGTTAAAAACTACATTCCATATAATTATATAATCTCTTTGCATACCTATAGATATGAATTGTAAATTATTCTCTCTATATACATATTTTACATCTTTAGAATTTGACCTAGTTTTGCCTGATACATACCTGATGTGCAAAAATGTTTAATAAAATAACATACCTGCAATAATTAACCACCAATTTATTATGCTCAGTCATCTACACCCTTTCTCCAAAATTATGTGATAGTCACTTGCGAAAATGAAAATTTTGAAAATGCAGGACAATGTGAAGAAAATTCTGAAAATGCAGGACAATTTTTGTGGTCATGTGGGACAGTGGAACAATTCGCTAAAATATGGGCCTGTCCCACACAATCTGGGAGATTTGGCAAGTATGGATTTTAAATACATGCAAGATTCATTTAAAAGTCCATGTTTGACTACCCTGGTGAAAATCCTGGACAGGATCCTGTTCAGGATCCTACAGGATCCTATTCAGGATCCTACATAGGATCCTGTACAAGATCTTGAATAGGATCCTATTCAGGATCCTAGCTGTTCCTGTTCAGGATCCTGCTCAGGATCCTGTCCATGTGTAGGATCCTACAGGATCCTGTCCAGGTTTTCCACCAGGGTATTTTCAATTACTAAATAATATTAAATTTCCTTTCCAGAATATTTGAATAGAATTAATATTCTGAATGTGTTTATATTGTGCACCAAAGGAGAAATGTTAAGGTAATTACTATAATTAATATAATACACCTCATTCATAAGGGCGTGGTCTCTGTATTTTAACAGTTTAGCTACATGTTCAATGTATGTAAAACAACATCCTAATGCCATGCAAAAGATCATACCAACATTGGTGATTGTGTAGAATTTGAATGTTGTAGCATAATAAAAGGCTGTAAAGTTACAGCGATTTGAAATTAGAGAGATTTGTATGAGAAATACCATGTACTGGCCTCGCTTTCGTGTATTTTCAACATTTAAAATGGCAATAACTCGACAGCAATTTGTTACATTGCTTTCAAACTGTGGTCAATAATTTATTACTAATTTAGGTACGATCTTTCATGTTGTAGCAATAGTTTCTTTGTTCACATTAATCTTTCAATTTATGCAAATTAGGTGGCCGCCATTATGAATGAGGTCTATTACTTTACAGACTAGCCTCCAATTTGCACATCATTTAAATAATAATTATTGGAAACAAATGTGGGCTTCCTGTGTCTAAATACTGTATTCTCTTGGATAAGCATCCCCCTTGAACATGAAATTTGAAATAAGCTGTGACCTAATCCCTCCATTATAATTAAGTACCCACCCCTCCCCAAAAAAAATAGAGTAAGAGAGAATGTATGAATTAACAATGACATCACTTCAGGTTTATTACACAGTACCAAGTCTCTAAAATTAAAGTTAATTAAAGTTCACTTTAATTGTTGATTGTTAATTGAAGGGCTGTGTGCAACAAGGGCATAAGTGACCCCTGATCACATTATAAATTCTCCTTCAAATTCCTAGTTTTCATAGTCGTAAAAGAATAAAAATTCTGAGTCCAAATCATGTTTTGTATGTATAAGTGCCCCCCCCCAAAAAAAAAAAAAATAATAATAATAATAATAATATTTATTTTAAAAAAATGGGTTAAGCACCACGTACCCCACCAGTTGTTCAAATAACGCTATCCACTGGATAAATCCCTATCCAGTGAGTTTAACCAAAGGTTATGTGAATGCTGCCAAAGGGAATATAGACTTAAAAAAGCCTTGAGAGCAGAGCGAGCTATTTTCGATGGCAAGCGAAGCGAGCGATCGGCGAGCGTCTCTCGTGCCAGTTTTTTTTTCAATTCCGTGAGGCCAGAGTTATTTACGGCTCTCTTTGCGTTGAAATAAACTGAAAGTGATTGTATCATCCACGTGATGAATTGTTGCAAATGGCTTATTGCCGTATGACAGCAAGGTTATCATTTTAGGGTGTGAAAGAATACGTCAATCGAGAGAGGAAATAAATCTGATATGCCAATGGTTTCCATGAAATTAACTATTTTTCGAAATATTATATTAAATGTGTTTATCTTATGCGTGTATCGATGTCAAGCCCGAGAGGGGAGTTGGGTATAGGTGGGGCATTTGACTTTTTTGAGAATTTTTGTTCAAATACCCCATCCTGGGAAAAGAAAAATGGGTCAAATTTGACCAAATTTCCCCACCTGGGGCAACTAACTGTATATATGAATTCTCTGTACTAAAAAAAACAATAAATAAAATAATGTGGCTGTTGAAGACATAAATGCATGATTAACAGAGTCACAAGACTGAACAAATACTAACAGGAATGGGTTTAAAGAATAAAGTATGTCTTCAGGAATAATACTGTTAAACGAATTATATGTTTAGACTTCAAGAGGAAAGATATTATTATGTTATTCTCTACTAATTATAAGGTTGCATTTTGTTTTGAACAAGTTTTCAACGATACAACGGTAACCGGTCGTTTCGCCCGAGAGTCGATTCGCCCGGAGTCGATTCGCCCGGAGTCAGTTCGCCCGAGGTCGAGGTCGATTCGCCCGAATTCAGTAGTCGATTCGCCCGACATTAGATTAGTTGAAGAGTTGAACAGTTTTAACGAGAAAATCGAGAACCATTGGAAATGTACTTCAACCCAGGACGGAACCGGTCGATCGCCCACTTATTTAAGTAATCGAAATAAAAGTAAATTGAAACCATATTGAGTATTAACTAATCTAATGTCGGGCGAATCGACTACTGGATTCGGGCGAATCGACTTCGAACTCGGGCGAACTGACTCCGGGCGAATCGACCGCAATTCGATACAACACTTTATTGGATGAAAGAAAAAAATACAGCTTTTGGTTTCAACTGAATGCGTAATTAAGCCATGATTACCATGCACAACACAATTCAACGAAGCTCATAGTTCATGATCACTCGTACGATGAAATCGTATAATAATATAGTACGTAAATCTCTTTCCTCGTACCGCTAAAGTCTATCGCTCTCGTCTCCGGGTTGTATCTGGCGTTTAAAATGTATTAATCACTACGTTATTACCTCGGTTAAGCCAGTTTAAACCAGTTTTCCGGAAAACACTGAGGTTGCTTATTGGCTCGTGTGCAAAACCGGTTTGTATGAATTACATTCATGATTGGTTGAATTACAAAAACTAGTCAAACCGGTCGGATAATCCGCGATTCTCAATAGTAAGCTGCTTCGCTCGTTCTCTAATGCTCACTCGCTTGGCAGCAATTAAAACACTTATTTTATCGACTGGATTGGGATGTATCAGTGAATATTAGCGTTATCCACCTTTTGAACAACCCGACCCAGGGTGCTTAATCAAGGAAATACTGAATGTCAGAAATTAATGATTTGTAATATCGAATATCTCTTTCGACACAGGTGTAGAGTACCACAACTTTTGAATGAATATGAGAAAGTGGGAATAGGTGTTCACCACTATCCGATGCACGACGATAAGATACCAAACATGCAGGAAAGCTTTAACATCATAGAAGAGCTGAAGGAATGTATCAACAATGGGAGCAAGGCATTAATACAGTAAGGGACTGCTCTGATTAATTTAATAGAGAAGCTAGGGGGTGCTGGTGAAATGAAAGGTGATACGTTTAATATAAAATATCTGCTTGCTGCGCGATCTAGTACTGTTCGTCAATCCCATGAAAATGCAAGTACATGGCAATTATAAAACACCAATGAACATTGCATTCTAGTGAAACATCCATGAAAATCCCATGAAAAGCCTAGAAATTGGTTAAGATTTCATGGGGTGATCCCCATGAAACTAATAATAATAATAATAATAATAATAATAATATTTTGACAGGAAATCTCCACTCACAATTTGTCCTGTATTAAAAATATATATTTCACTAATATATGGAAACCAGAAAAGATAAATGGTTGAAATAAAATAGAAATAGTACAAGGATTATTATGAAATTAACTTATGTGCCAGTAAGATTTAAAAATTGATAATGTAGTTGATTATATAACTTCAAGAGTCTAAAGAGTTCCAGTCTATAACAGTGCATGGTAGGTAAACTTCTGTTGTCCCCATTTCCTACGTGCGAATGGTAAATATAGATTGTGCTGACGGCGTGTATTATATGTATGAAAGTCGTGATTCTTCTTTAATTTAAAGTTGAAGTCCACCATGCTATTTAAGCATTTGAAGATAGTAATACAGCGATGATAGCGCCGTCGAAGGTACAGTGGTTTCCAGTTTAATAGTTCGAATGCTTGAGATGCAGAAGAGCTTGGGGGAAAGTCGAGCATAAGTCAAGCAGCATTATTTTGAAGAACTTGAAGGTGATCCATGAGGACACGGTATTATTCTTATCTTCCCAGACGACATCGGCAATGCATAGTCAAGTAAGGAAGGACAAGAGTTTTATAGAGAGTTAGCCGCGCATGCAAGGACAGCAAATGCTTTACACGGCGGATGATGCCAAGACGTTGATTGACTTTCTTACTGACTCTATCCACGTGGTCTGACCAACTCATGTTCTGACTGACTGTCACAGGGTCCTAAATATTTAAAAGAGTCCGTTCGGTCAAGAGCATAGCCATTTATGGTCATTGAAACCTCTCTGAAATCCTTGAGCTTGCATGCACTGACATAAATTACGAACTTGCATTTAGATGTATTCAGTGTCAAGAGATTTCTGTTAAACCATTCACACATGGACAGATGGTCTACGTTCAATTTATCTTTAAGTTCTGGGCATTGGTCGAAGAGCAGTAAATTACTGTATCGTCAGCGTAGAGGGACACCTCGCAGCAATTAACACATGAGGGTAAGTTATTTACGTAAACTAGAAATAGCAGTGGTCCTAGGACGCTTCCTTGAGCCGGAACTCCATGAAATTTTAACCATTTCTCATCAGGGCTTTTCATGGGATTTTCTTGGGATGTTTCACTAGAATGCAATGTTCATGGTTGCATTGACGTAGTTGCATAGGATATTCATGGAGATGACGAGCACGTTGTAGTACGTGCGCGTTAATTTTCTCGGAAGATCTGTTTTATACTAAAAAGCTTCAAAACCGTACCGCGCGCATAGTAACTTTTTCAAGTTACGATGCTAGCGCCGAAGAGTTATTTAGGTCTCTAAATTGGAAAAAGCTTGATCATCAACGTAAAGTAGATAAATCAATGTTGGTGTATAAAGCTTTGCATAATGAAACCCTGGAGTATTTATTAATAGATCTGAAATAACACATTATAGTCTAAGAAATTAAGAAAATAAAACTGGCAGTACCGCTCCCGCACACTGACTATTACAAAAGAAGTTTTAGTTATAGCGGAGCGGTGCTGTGGAACAGTTTACCCCAAAACCTAAGACAGGCATCGTCGCTGACAGACTTTAAGTCTCAAATAATTTGCCGTGACTTTCAGGGTGATATGTCATAATAGTGACATGCGATAAACACGGCGTCTTTGTAAAGCAGGATTTTTAGTTTGCTCGATCGTGCAGTTTAGTTTCTAGTAGTAGTATGGTATTATTCGCGTATTATTAGTGTATTATTAGTATTCGATCGAAATCATTATGGCTATTCTATTCTTATCTTTTGACTTTATATTGTTATTATATATAACATTATTATATATATATATTTGAAGCCTGAAGATTTTTGGGTAGGGGTGTGCCACGGAGACCTCAAAACCCTCACCCTATCCCAGACCTAAAAATCTGCCGTTTACGACTTGAAGCAAATAATCTATACCCTATCCCAGACTTGAAACAAAAAATATATATCCTATCCCTATATGGCGTCATATCCCCGCCAAAATTCAAGTTTGCTTTTCGATGTTCAAGTATACAATTCAACTTTGTTATTCACGTTGCGACATTAGATGTTCGCAATTCAACATTGATATTCACTGTACGATATGCAACTTTCACAATTTTCCATCGGTGCAAATTTCCACACTTTGTTTTTCCGTAAGCATCCCAAGTTTCGCCATGCAACATTCAAGTTTCGTCATGCAACATTCAAGTTTCGCCATGCAACATTCAAGTTTCGCCATGCAACATTCAAGTTTCGCCATGCAACATTCAAGTTTCGCCATGCAACATTCAAGTTTCGCGATTGAACTTCACGCATGAATGGTTCACCTTTCAATGAAGATTCCGCTGTACCAAGATAGCGCGGGCGCAAAAGAAGGCAACACGTGGGAATCACCGTGTTTCTTGTCATGATGAATAACAACAAAAACGCTAGAACGACCCTTCGTCTAGTGGCACAACAGCTGCTATCTCTTGCGAATGAAGGTGAGTATTTTAACCATCAAATAATTCACTCTTAGTCTAAGGGTGTATTCGTTTGGGAAATCCAGTTCTCACAAAAACACGAAATCCGAAAAGGGATTTGTTGCTACGGCAACTGTCTAATCCGTCTAAATTAAATTGGTCACGCTATCCAAAATGGCACACTGGCGAAGAGCTCTCGCTGCGCTCTTCTTTTTGATGATTTTTTTGATACTGAAATAGATGCAGATATTTTGAATGAGTGTGATGACAATGGAGCTGTTCTTTTGCTTCTCATGCAAAGTAACCAACAGACGAACCGAGTGCGAATATCATTGTATTTTGAAGAGGTTGTACCACACTACCGTCTGTCTGTTTCCTTATGTCTCGCGGGTCAATTCTTCTTGTTCTTTGTCTAGAGCTACCTCAGCATCAAACCCACGGAGGCAGGGCTCCAGTAGATTTAAGAAAGCATACGAGGTAATCCCGATTGCATGACATGAGAGTCAGTGTCAGATCGATTTGATGTCACGACATCCATGCACTGCTTTTGAAGTTTATCACCGAGTCTGCAAGGTAATCGTATATCGTTTGTTCATTGACTATTTTACTAATCCGTTTTCGGATTTCCCAAAAAAAACACAAAGACAGAAATCCGGATTTGGATTAATCCACGAAATCCTTCTCAGAGATGGACTTCTTGGATCTTGCTAAAGTCGAAATCCGTTTTCGGATTTGCCAAACGAACACGAAATCCGTTTTCGGATCTCGAAATCCGAAAACGGATTTCCCAAACGAATACACCCTTAGACTAAGAGTGAATTATTTGATAGTTAAAATACTCACCTTCATTCGCAAGAGATAGCAGCTGTTGTGCCACTAGACGAAGGGTCGTTCTAGCGTTTTTGTTGTTATTCATCATGACAAGAAACACGGTGATTCCCACGTGTTGCCTTCTTTTGCGCCCGCGCTATCTTGGTACAGCGGAATCTTCATTGAAAGGTGAACCATTCATGCGTGAAGTTCAATCGCGAAACTTGAATGTTGCATGGCGAAACTTGAATGTTGCATGGCGAAACTTGAATGTTGCATGACGAAACTTGAACGTTGCATGGCGAAACTTGGGATGCTTACGGAAAAACAAAGTGTGGAAATTTGCACCGATGGAAAATTGTGAAAGTTGCATATCGTATAGTGAATATCAATGTTGAATTGCGAACATCTAATGTCGCATCGTGAAACTTGATTGTCGTAATAGCAAACAGCAATGTTGAATTGCGAACATCTAATGTCGCAACGTGAATAACAAAGTTGAATTGCATACTTGAACATCGAAAAGCAAACTTGAATTTTGGCGGGGATATGACGCCATAATCCCTATACCCTATTTTTAAATGACACTACGAAAGCCGTTGTTTTGTTTTAATATGGTATTTTAAGCTGTAGTGTGGTCGATAGAGCGCTAAGCATGGCGTCGATTGCAATGACAAGTATATCAAAATCCATACCCTTTCCCAGACCAAAACCGTAAAAAGGATACCCTATCCCAGACCTCGACAGCTCAAAACCATACCCTATCCCGCGGCACATACCCGTATAGCCCATACCCTATCCCGCGGCACATACCCGTATAGCCCATATTCCCGGGCATGCACACAGGGTCTAAGATGGCAGGCTATTCCAGGCTCTCAAGCGATGCAAAAAGAAAGAAGAGGGAGACTCGGGAGATAGAACGGACGATTATTTCAAAATGACTAGAACTTCACGTTTTCTTGCAAATTATGGATAACGATCAGACAATGAAAAGGCTGTTATTGTCCGTGAAAAGGAGGCCATCATGGGCACTATTTAACAATTAGACCCGCGTCCCGAATGGGCCACGAGTCAATAGCCCACGAGGCGCAATCGAACGGGCTATTTAACTCGTAGCCCATGCATGAGGGTGAGAGGTCTAATTGTTTTAGTATAAACTAACTAGTCGGCCAGTAGAAAATAATACAAAGAAACAAATTGAAGTTGAAAAATGTTATTTTATTAAGTTATTATTTCGTGAAAATACGTGCGGTTTTTCTTAACAATGGAATATCACAAATAGATCAGTATATAGTAGGGTAGCCAATCAGAATGCAGGATTCGTAATAGTCCACTGGTTGGTTTATACTAAAAAGTTATAGAAAGAGTCAGCTACTTTTAATACCTTTTAAAAATCTCATTCACTAGTCAGTATTATTTTAAATTTGTTTTTAATGAAAATTACTACTGGTGTTTCTTTTTTAGCTGTGTTGCTGGATTGGGAAGATCCTGTCTCAGTAAGTTCCATATCCTAAGGATTTCTTCAGTCGGTAAAGCGTAGTCCAAACGAGCAAGTTTTCCTTGACAAGTTTTCCCTTGACAAGTTTTATTTGCTCGTGTAGACGACGAAAAATGACAAGATTTTCCTTGACAAGTCTCCTTGTTGAAAAACAGGCGTGCCAGTTATTGAACAAGGCAACTTGTCAAAGAAAACTTGCTCGTGTGGACTACGCCAACCCATCCCCCCCCCGGACAACAGCCGGCCACCGGGCCAAAAATGTTGTTCAAATGCCCTACCCCATCGTCGTATTAGGCGATCAAATGCCCAGGTTACCCTCGGGACATAGTATTAGTTGTGACACCGCATTTTGTTTTTAACATACAGTTTAATACATAATGCAAGGTTATTAGCAACAATCCAATGTACCATCTGCTGTACAAGGTGCTAATAAAGTACATCATCATCAATTTAAATATTCATAAGTATTTTACATTTATATTTTAATACCTTCAAATGCAGCACAAAGCTTTGTTTTTTAAGCCATGGCAGAATTTTGTCGTCTAAAATGACCTCCATGCACGCTCCAATTACGCCATAACGTCGATCGAGGAAACCATAACATGAAATCCATCCGGTGTCAAATTTCCCACTCCAAGGATAGCTTCCCCACTCCCCGGTCACGAAAACGAG
This sequence comes from Actinernus sp. WN-2022, assembly GCA_030867875.1. NCBI lineage: Eukaryota > Metazoa > Cnidaria > Anthozoa > Actiniaria > Actinernidae > Actinernus > Actinernus sp. WN-2022. The sequence continues at coordinate 77,776,372 of JAOWCC010001589.1, forward strand.
TCAAATGCCCGGGGGGGATGTGGATTTTCGATTTGATCGGTACACAATGGCTCTATCAATTCCTGCCCCCCCCCCCCCCCCCCCCCCGGCTCCAAAAAAACGGCATATGTGGGGCATTTGACTGAGTTTCTGTTCAATATAACGGGAGTAGCTTAGTTGACTACATTATTGCAACCACTGGAATTTTGCAAAGTGTTCAATTATTAAAGATTATATCACTAACTGAACCAGATGTCTCTGATCATGCATTGCCAAACCTCATACTCTCTCAATATTAATAAACCAGTGGCACTAGACCTAGAAAGACAGCCGATATTACAGTCACACGAAAAGCTCATTTGGAATGACGATGCTAAATACAAAATCCACGAATTATTAAATACTATCGAATATATATTAAAGATGGCAGAAATATGTGAAACTAGCGAGGGCATCCCTGAAAGTAATCTTATCTTTCCGCTGTAACTTTACCGACCTGCTTTTAGAAATAAGTGAACGAGCAGGTCTTAGACATCAGAAAGTGAGTGAAGCAAAAAAAAATAAAAAATGGTAATCCCCCGGCACGATTGGTTCGAAAATTAAAACTTTTAAATTAAGCTTTTAATTAACAAATTATATATAGAAGAATTTAAAGAAGCATTTTAACGCCAAGGGAAAAAAATCAAGAACCCCCCAAAAGCATTGAAACAGCTGAAAAAGTCTGATCTTCGACTTTAAATGAGATCAAGAACGAACATGCCCAGTTGATACACAAGACTTCCATGAGTACTTTAAGAAGCAAAACGGTGAACACAACAAAGAGAATGAGATGAGTGAACAAGAGACGATACACTGCAATGAACAAGGTCCTTTAGACTAAGAAATAATGGACGATGAGATAACTGCTGATCACTATTGACCAACTAAAAAAAAATTACCAGGTATAAGACAACATTCTAAATGAATTACTAAAAAGTGATAAAACCCAACTGAAACAACCGTTCAATATTATTCTCGGATCAGGTATATTCCCACAAGACCGGTGTACTAGATTTATTGTCTCCATACATAAAAAAGGATCAATTGCAGAAAACTGTCGAGGCATGACACTTCTATCATCCCTTTGTAAACTTTTCACATCCATTCTTAATGACATATACTAATACATGGTCCAAAGAGATATTTTAAAGCAAGAACAAGGAGGATTTAGAAAGCATCTATATACATCCTAAAAGCACTGATATATAGACAAGTATATGAAGGGCTAACCAAAAAAGAAAATACCGTGTAGGACGAAATTTTTGCGGGAGGAAAATTTTGCGGATTGCCGACTCAATTTGTTTTGCGGGAGGAAATTTTTGCGGATCGAGACAGATAAAATTTCTGCTGGGAGGAAATTTTTGCGGATTTCTGGTCAAGTATAAATAAAATTCAAGGCAGTATCGGTATTAAATTGAAATTTTACTTCCTGACTTACAATTTCGACGGGAAGTTTCTATAGTTGTTGTTCTAGCGCCAACATGAACATAAACAACGACCAAACCTGAGGGAATTATTGTACGTTCTTGTAAAAACGTATTAGTCGGTTATGATAACAGTCTCCGTTTCTTTTGAGGACGTATCTGGAGTTGAATCGGGAATACAGATGCCTGTTGTGCCGGTCGCCTCGGAGTTATGAGAGCACGCTTTATTTGCTGCAGGAATTAAGTCTGTAGATTAATCCATTGCGTACATGTACTTTGGAATTGACTGTATGTTGTCAGTCTTTATTTACGACAACTGACGTTGAACGTGACACAGAAGCGGGAAAGTACGGTTTTCCGTTAGAAGCCGGCTATGTGAGAAGAAAAATGTATTTTATTAACTTTGGCTGGCGTTTCCTATTATGTTCAATGTTAAAAAGGTGTTGTTAACCCGATATAACCATTAAAACAAGATTTACTATTTTTTTCTCTGGGAGTATATTTTTGCGCCCGAAAATTTTGCGGGAGTTTTTCTCTGCGGGAGTTTTTTTTTGCGGATCGAAGGAAATCCGCAAAATCCGCAAAAATTAACTCCCGCAAAATTAAACTCGTACACGGTAACATGCTTTTTACGAGTTTCGTCGACTTTAAAAAAGTGTTTGACAGTATCCCTAGAAATAAACTATTTAGAAAAGTAAGGCATACACACAATGTATTCCAACGATTTTTCATCAGTAAGAATACGCCGGACAACAGACACATTTCGCTCCTACGCAAAACAGGGATGTACACTTGAGTCCCACTCTTTTTAATTTAATCTCTATTTAAGTGACCTACCTGAAAAGTTAGGCAAACTGATGCAGATACAGTGGAAATACAAAATAAGAAAATAAGTGGCAATTTATACGAAGGTGAAAAACTGGAGGAATTGAAATTGATAGAGCTATAAATTAAGACTTTTCTGATATCTGAGGTGAAATAAAGGTTTTGTGTACGTATGGATGTATTAGTAAATATGTAGAATATATTGTATTTCACATTCTGCGTAAAAAAAAACATGAAAAATATACATGTAACATTTCAAGAGTTTATTAAGTACCGCTATCAATGCATGCACTAATATTTGAAAAAGAAAGTGCGTCAATGGTAAATCATTAAATGATAAATATTTAAGTGAAAAATGTATTTTGCTAACTAGACGTTTGAATTTTTATTTATAAATTAAAATGTGGCACAATCTTCGTCACTTTTTACAGATGTGTCACATAAAACCTTATGGAGACTTCACATTACATGTACAGTACGAACTAGTTACCGTGTCTGTAGCCCGGTTTATATGACACACATTTTGGGCACTGCACTCCTACATTTTCGGCACGGTACTCCTTATTTTTATCGTTTGGAATGCCCCAATACTTTCGGGCACGGAGTACTGAGACCCTGTGAAAGGGTAGTCGCGACCCGCCTGTTTGGATTGCCGTGTCCACGTTAGGAGTGCCGTGTCTAAAACATTTTTCGTGTAAATCGGGCTGTCGCTAATGACGTCGCTCCCTCTGAAGTCGTTCGAGTGGTCCTTTTCTAATAGCGCCGGTTTGTTCTTGTTAGTTGCCTGTATGTTACTGCTGGTTCTAGATGACGTCACGCCAGAGGATGTCGTCATACAAAAGATGCGACAGATCAGGGGACCAGCCGCCATACAAACTGTCAAGGTATTTGTTATAAAATAATATGACTATTGGGTTCATTTTTATACATTTGATTGGGTGATATCTAGAGACATGAAGTCAGCTGCAGAACACTTCAAATAACTGGATCACTTCCATCGGATGGAAATGTCTTGCAAATTAGAGTTTCCAACAAAATTTCCAAGGAATTTCCAACATATTTCTACCCGTTGGAAGTGTGCAAAACTATGGCAATCAGTCAAACTTCCAATTAATTTCCAAAAACCTTCAATCCCATGGAAGAGGTTAGTTTTTCAAGTTTTTCAAGTGCATAAGTATTAAGGACAATCTTATCTTAAAAAAAAAACGACATTTAAACATTTCGCTTCTGCAAAATATATTTAACAAGTAAAGACGCTAGCGCGCTCATGGATTTCTATCTAAAATGCAAGGCACTCTAAATCAAATAGAACTCGAGTGTTCATTATCTACTAGCCGTCTTAGAATTTGGTCACATCTACGAGACATTTTTTTCTGAAATTATTGGCAACTACTGTAAGAAACTCTGAACATTTCGAAATAATATACAGGCCGGTCTAGACTATGGGAGTAATTAGTATTCTCTATATAGTGAATACTAATGAGGCTATTGTTTTCTATTGTTTCATAGCCTTATTAGTATTCTCTATATAGAGAATACTAATTACTATGGGATTTAGATAGCTGAAATGGGGAACGCTGATTGGTTGAGTGGGTGTGACCATGTTGTAATAGCCATGTATTATACTGTCTTCAAAAAACATGAATAATTAATGAGCATTTTCTCCAATCAGATGAAGCAAATCAGTCACTTGCATGCTCCTTTTTATCTGATAAAATCTCATCATTCTAAAAAGCCCGCGGAGGGATTTGACTTCAGTCCTAGGGGGAAATGGGGTTAATTGATCAAAATAATGGATATGGTAATTGCTTATCTATACGTACCTTAAAATACGTGTACAGTTTTTGCTAATTTTAGGTCTTTATCAGTGAATTTCTAATTAGGATGAATCTTTATATAAAGATTTTTAATTAAGGTGAATCTTTATATAAAGGTTTCATCCTAATTAAGAATTCACTGATAAAGACCCAAAGATAGCAAAAAGTACACGGATCATAAGGTACCTAGATAATCAATTTTGCACTAAATTTACTAATATCAGCAGGCTACCAAGATACACATATAATATTTTTAAAATGAAGTTATCCAACTACCATTACTTGTTTACCGAGCCACTTTTTAGTTCCAGTTATTAAACCAAACTCAAAGCCGTAACATAATAAAAACGTGCATTAAACTTACAAACATATTACATCATATTTTGTGCCGGAGTCAAAAATTTAGAGTCTGCGTGCCATCATGTCAGTCACATCGCTTTCGAAGTCACTCACGACACCAAATCCTTCAAGTGCAGGGTCTTCTTGCCCTAGCTTGTTCTTTGCCACACAATGGTTTCAGCATCGCGAAACGGCCGCTTGAAGCCAGCGAAACAAACAACATAGTATGGTAATTTATTCATGGCATTCCCTTGAGATGTTCGTAATTATCGCAGGCGGTGATTACTCGAATATTTAAATGGTTCATTACGGTAACCATTATAATTTTTTGAAGCCGTTTAATAAACTCGCAGCATGTGTTGCTGCGCGCTCGAGTACTTAAACCTGATAAAACACTGAGGCACTGCTCGTTTATTAAACTATACAAAAACACGACGAGCACTTGAGAACACGAGAGAAATATTGAAAGCACAAGCCGAAGGCATGTAATTTTGACATTTCTCAAGTGTTCTCAAATGACTGGAGTGCTTTTATGACAGTATAATACATGGCTAATACTTATTTACTTGCTTTATGATATAAATTTAAGCGTGTGAGGAAAGCAAAATGTCAATTCAAAACAGTAAATCACGATTGCGCATGCTATTTATTAAACTCTGATAAAACACGCTTTTTTAGCCAATCAGAGCACGCGTTATATCGTATCCAATCACATTGCAGAACAAAAATTCAAATTGTGCATGTGTATTCAGTGACGGTGGCCCCCGCTTACAGTAGTCGCACAGTAACAATCATTTAACCTTATCTTATAAATACCTATGGTTTACTTTTATTCACAGCAATTTAACTTCATCAACGAGTTTCGTGAAAAGTACAAACAATATCAAAAGACACGCGTACTAGCCGAGGCTCCGCCACGATCTGTCTCAAGGTAGTCGTGGCAACGTTAATGAATTTCATATTAGGCGAAAGCTTGTAGAAAGTGGTAATTATGGCAAACTGTAGATATAGGTTACTAGAAAGAAGTTGTTGAACTCACTTCACGTTGACTTCAATACTAATGTTACCCTGGGTGTCTTGAGGCTCGAAGAAATAAAATGGGAAGACGCGAGAGAAAGAAGAGCCTCTGGTGTTATCCGTTGAGAACCTCACTTCCATGCGCTGAGAATCTCACTTCCATGCGCTGAGTTTCAAATCAAGAAAACATGTCAAATCGGTTTTGCTGGGCCATTGAAAAGCCAATGAAAATTACTATTACAACCAGCACTTACGGTTGCGCCTGGTAATGAGTCAATTATCCAATCAGGTTCAAATTCTGAACCAGGATAACAATACTCAGTAGAAGCTCTTATTTTTCTTCTTGTTCTCCTCTTCTCTCTCTCGCTTCTTCGCCTTTTATTTCCTCTGGAATCAGGATATGCTAATGTAGAAAATGTATCTAATCATCAGTGACTGGGAAGGCTGGGATGGGTGCCGGGCCAATGGTCCATCACTTGTTCCATTTATGGGCCATAAATTTGTTAAGGGGGCCATCACTTCAAAATACTGTAGTGGCGTTTACAATAGTACAGTTTCGTATTCGAAAATTACCGCTGAATGCAAGGACTACAGACGCATGTACGCAGGGTTAGCCTCATTCTGAAGTTAAACAATCATAAATACCAGCGAGAAGGTGGGCTATTCACAACTCTGCGTATTGTTGTAGTTTACCATTTTGCACCTTCTCGCTGGTATTTATGAGTGTTTCACTTCAGAATGAGGCTAACCCTGCGTACATGCGTCTGTAGTCATTGCATTCAGCCGTAATTTTCGAATACGAAACTCTAGTTTCCGAAACCTCAAAAAAAATATTTGCGCCATACACTAAAAGCACACCAATGGCGCACGTCCTTCCCAATCCCTGAAACCATTTATAACTGCATGATGCAACATGAGTTTCCTGTGTACATGAAAACCTAGTTGAGTTATAATCTGTATGTAACGTTACGTATAATTGGTTGTACGTACACTGCAGACGATCAAACATTTTAAAAATCTACGGAGCTTTGAAGACATTCTGCCTAATTTAAGTGTCTCTAAGTAGAATGTGTACTCAGAAGTGGTCCAAGCTGTGGAACAAAATTATTGTTTTCCGTAGTATATCATTGATTAGAGTAAAAAATGCTTTGACGGTAAACAAACCAACTTAATACCGGGTATTAAGCACCTTTTAAATAACTGATTTAGTTTCATCATACGGTTTTTCTTAATTGGGCTTTGCCAGGAGAATGGGCTCATGAGCTTTGCTGCATGTCGTTGAATTCAGGTTGATTTACAATACAATACAAACTTTATTTACCCACGTTACAACTAAGAGCTTGTACCAAACTCGTTCCAATGTGAACGTGAAATTAAAAAGTATATCTTAATTATAAACCCTATATGTATATATACCTTTAAAATATATCTAAAAACTATAATTTGTATTGAATATATGCATGACATCATAATTAAACTACTGAAACTACAGAGGTTTTGCACCACCACGTGATGGCAGCCATGTTGGTGACCAGAACAATAGAATGTTATTCCTTTAATTTTTCACATGATTGAACAAATCTCATTGTTCTGGCCACCAACATGGCTGCCATCACGTGGTGGTGCAAAACCTCTATAGGAGAAGTATATACGTATGATGAATCAAAAGCTATCGTAAATAATACAATTACAAGTTAAATTTGTGCTAAGTTCTACCTTAGCAAAACAAGGGCACCCAACGAGTATGGCAAAATATTCCCGGCCTACGAATTTGTTAGTAGTCTAGAACAGAAACAAGAATTTTGTAGACCAAGTAACTTCATGTTGCAAAGTTTTATGGAGGTACAAATTTTTTAGGGATTCTTTTTTCCTTTAGGGATTCTTTTTCCTTTAGGCATTCTTTTTTCCTTTAGGCAATTCTTAGGGAATGAAAATGTGTTGTTCTGACTCTATTGATCAGACGAATTGGGACGTACGAATATTTTAGGGGAAACCTTTTCTAGCCAGTATTTCAGAAAACAATTTTCTAGGGACATTTTTTTCAAATCCGAAATTTTAGGCTAACTTACTCTACCGAACAGCTTTTTAACCGAAAACTTCGTTGGGTGCCCTTGGCTAAAACGCGTTTAAAATTCGTTAACATTTGAAACTTCTCGTACATTAGTAGGTAATTTGTTCCATTGCCTGCTAGTTATATAGGTAAAAGATCTATACATCCATTCTAAACTAAACTGATTCGGTTGAGCTAATTTGGTACCACTACCTCTAGTATATAGCGTGTATTTCCTAATTTTAAAATATCACTAATATACTGTGGCCCGGCAAACTTTTCATCCTGGGATACCCAAGGGGCAGTTGGTGGGCGACGGGCAAAAAAGGGACGGAAAAGGGGTTAGGGGGATAAAAGAGCTCCGGACTCTTTTTCCCTTTCCCATTTTCTTCTTCCCCTCCGTCCCTTTCTTGCCCGTCACCCACTAACTGCCCCTGGATATACGAGGATGACTTTTCATTTGAGCGACTGGTTGATTCAGACGGCGAACATTCCCAATTCAGATCATGTGACAGCTCTCCAGAGGATTCAGTGTTTTGTTTCCGAAATGTACAAAGTTATCCATTACCTCTTGGGATACAGAAAAAAGAAACATTACTCAAGGGAAAAGTCAGGTGACCTGAATTGGAACAACGCATGTTCAAGCTAAATCGGATAATTCCCCGGCAGCCGTCGGAGAGATGACCCGTGCCGTATCATAGCCGAGAACCATGTGGAGGTTTTACATTATCATAAGTTATGCATTATGTATATAGAGCGGCGTTTAATTTGAATCAACGATGCTCCAGTACGCTGCTCCAGTCTCGAACCTAATTCATCTGCCGTACCTAGCCAATAGATTCAAACATGTCGAACCCAACTGATCTGAGACGCATCCTCGGCTACCCAGGGGCAGTTAGTCGGCGACGGACATAAAAGGGACCACTAACTGCCCCTGGGTATCCGGCGAGAATGATTCAGACGCAGCTCTTCTGAATTCATCTGTTCGTAGCATGAAAAGTCCGCTATATGAAACGGACCTAATAGGCCTCCGGCCGGCCGTGCATCCGCTAGAGCGGATTTCGTACGATTGGGTCAAAATACGGCATGCCCGTAGCCTTACCGTGACCGCACTTTAACTTACTGTACCGTAACTCTGTAATTTGACTGGATCAGAAATGAGATAAAAACAATGGGAAACCATTTCAATGTCACGACATGGTCAGTGCCGTAACTTGCCCACTCGTACGAAATCCGCTCTAATACGTGCTCGGGGGTGCAGCGGTGCCCTGAGTCATTTAACTCACATGCTCCTTCAGTTCAATTTGATTACTAGCCATCACCTCGGTAGCTTCGTGTTTTCAAAATGACGTTATTTGTTGATTAAATGTTAATTTATAAGCCACTAATGTCGAAACTACAAAGACCTCCCAGTGCTTTGCGACAATAAAGACTTGACTGAAAAAGTGTCGTGAATAAATACAATTATTTAATTTGTACATGTCAGTTAATGCAGCAGTCAATTGAAACCACAGAGCATTTAACATTTTCCCTTGCATTTTCCATAGAAGTTCATGTTTCAATATTAAATATCCCTGCCCCCAGGACGCTTGGATTAAGGTTTTATGGTGAATTTGAATGATGACATACCAAATGACCTGTGTCTAATGTCAGCTCTTGTTGCGCTACCTGTGCTTTGCTATGGACATCAGCTGCTGGAAGTCATTCGGATTAAAGAACTTATTGTTATCCAAACAAATATTGAATGATAATATTAGATATAGAGAACTGCAGCAATAAATCCTTTTCTCATTGTAGGCAACAATATATCGATCTTTCAGTCATAAAAGTTGCATAAAATTATTGTTCCCAAGATTACTCGTTAATTTATCTCGGTTCCTTAGGCCAGAGGACTAGAAAACGAGGGTTCGAGTTCGACTCGACCGGCACTTTTTCAATCTTCTCCGTACGTATACTAAAGAGTAAGTAGAACTTTATGTACCGATCAATTCGAAACATCACCATTCCCCCCCCCGGGCAACCCCCGGGCATTTGACTCATTTTTGTGCCCGGGGAGTAGGGAATTTGACATCGGTAGCTGTCCTTGGGGTGGGGAATTTGACACCGAATGGGAGGGGTGGGGAGGGATTTGAACAAGTTGTCTTGATTTCGAATTCATGTTCCGTTCTCGTCCTCGATCGAATTATGGAGGACACTTTTATATTAGATACATTTAAAGGACAAAACTCCGCTTTTGTGAGTGAGTGGCTGAAGAAGAAGGGACTCCAAAAGCTGTGTGCTGTGTTTGAAGGTATTAAAATGTAAATGTAAATTGCTTTTGAAGTTGCCCCTCCCGTGACAACTACAGCTCAAACGTTGCTTTATTTAATACTGTGTTGTAGTCCATTTTAATATATTTTATCCTCAGTCACGAGTCTCACAAGAACTATAAGTTTTTCTACCCCTTTTTATATACGTACTACTTCGAATTTCGTTGCTTGTTAAAAAAGTACATGCATGCAACGATGGGAAAACATCTAGTCTTCAAGAACATATAAAGCATTGAAATAAACTCCATCCGAAATTTCACGAAGACATTTAATTAGTCGGCTCATTCATTCTCCCGTCAGTACTGCTATTATCGAATGACCTTCGGAACTGTGAAAAAGTAATATAAACGTACTGACAACGTATCGTCGTATTAACCGAAACAACGTAGTGTAGACAATGGAACGCCTCCTTTGGACATTAAGTTTATTAAACGCAATATTGAAGAGCAGTTTGCTCCAGGAACGTGTTTTTATATTTTTATATTTTAGATTAACAGGGCACAGCCTGGTTATTTTAGTAAGATACCTGGTTGTCATCAAGTAGTGCTGTTGTGCCTGATGGAGTGTTTTTTTAACGATGTAACGATGCTGGCTATGAGGACCCAGGGGATACGAACAATGGGTAACTAACGAGGTGAACCAACCCAGAAGGAGATAAAACTTACATCACGTGTTGTGAAACTAAAAATATATTTAAAATAATTATCATGGGACATGAGGATTCGTTCTCTTACCTCCTTTATTTGTTACTCCGCCGCGGAGAACTTCTCGCGAACTCCCCCAGATTCTACTGCATTATAGCTAAGTAGTCAGTAAGTTCATACATCAAGGGCACCCAACAAGTACTTTTTGAAATTCGTTTGAAACCAGTTGTCTGCAGCTTATCTAGCTATTTTAAGGCGCCTACTATGTCTTTTGACGTATTTTAGAAAGCTATTAGCTGTTCGGATTTTCTAGGTGGAAATCGCGTCAACCGAAAATACTATGGCAAAATATTCCCGACCTACGAATTTGTTAGTAGTCTAGAACAGAAACAAGAATTTTCTAGCCCAAGTAACTTCATGTTGCAAAGTTTTGTGGAGGTACGAATTTTTTAGGGATTGATTTTTCCTTTAGGCAATTCTTAGGGAATGAAAATGTGTTGTTCTGACTCTATTGATCAGACGAATTGGGATTGAAAACAATTTTTTTAGCCAGTATTTCAGAAAACAATTTTCTAGGGACAATTTTTTCAAATCCGACAGTTTTAAGGCTACCTTACTCTCCCGAACAGCTTTTTAACCGAAAACTTTGTTGGGTGCTCTGTGTACTGCAAGTGGGCAAGCCATGCTAGGAAACGGGTTAAAAAAACATGTTGTACCGTACTTATAAACTAACGCCCAAAGCACTTTGAAAAATATTTCGAGATACTACTAAAGTACAAATTGTATAAAGTTCTGTAACGTTCGATTTACGCGTCAGTCAATTGAACCCCGGGATTGAACCCCAACCACCGACCCCCACGACTTAAGTAGTGGGGTTAACCGGGCCTAAGGCCGTGGCAAACCTCTTTAGCACCTCGCTTTCTTTGGATTGGCCAGGGAATTAACGCCTGGAGACAATCTACCGCTGATTTAACAGCTACAGAGGGAGAAGTAAATGTACGTGCTCTAACAGGGCACAGTTTTGAGCATAGAACTGATTCGTTTAAATAGCGTGGAGTTTTACATTTTCGGAGCTCTGAATTAGTATATAGGTATATCTCGGCGAATGTAGCGATCATGCATTTAAATGTAAACCACCCTCCAGTGATCGTAGCGATCAACTTATCCCTGTATGGATTGCGAACTGCTCAAAACATGTCTCAGATATTCATTGATAACGGTATGCAATTTTAATGTTTTTTTTAACAGGAACCTAGTGTTTTTTGGCCGGGGATATGATTGCTATGTTGTTGCTATTTAACAAAAAGGTTTTGTAATCAAAAGTTTGTTCAGAGTACGTATTGGTCGGCTAGGTTTCATGTAAGTAAAATAAAACCTATATTGAACCAGCAGTTTGTCTCTATCCTTTTTAGAACTTTGTTTCAACAAGGAACAAGTCGCATCGTAAAATAAAGGCTGTGCTACAACTGTCTATTTAAAAAAAAATGCGCTGTAAACCACTATGTCCCGGGGGTAGGGGCATTTGATCGCCTAATACGACGATGGGGTGGGGAATTTGAACAACATTTTTGGCCCGGGGGACGGGAATTTGAACAAACCAAACTCCAAAAATTCAAATGCCCGGGGGTTGCCCGGGGGGGGGATGGTGATGTTTCGAATTGATCGGTACATTAGTACTGGGGAATTGCGAGGAGAATATGTCGAGCGCCAGGGGAATTTTGCAAGATTCCGTCTGCCTTTGGAGATAAGAGATATGTTCCACCAAAAAGAACAAAGCAAACCGAGCCAATTGTGAAAAATAAGCTAATGTTTTGTTACTCCGATTTTGCCGAAGCTGTGTCCGATTTTGCCGAAGCTGTGTCCGAGGTCCGGTGTCGTAGGGATTTCGCCCCCCCAGGGATCTCGCCCCCCTCCTCCCCCCGAGGGGCGAGATTACTAGGGATTTCACCCCCCGGGGGGGCGAGATCACTAGGGATTTCACCCCCCCTTAGGGATCTCGCCCCCCCAGTGAAAACAGACTAAGCTGGGGATTTCCCCCCCCCCCCCCCCCCCCCCTCCAATTCTCTCGTACTAAAAGCAAGCTCGTTTGACGTTGCTTTAGCTAGAAACAGCTTTCGTGATTCAATTGATGTCATACTCGTACTCGTTCGCTGTATTTACTCCTTGGATATCGAGTCTTAGATACATTTCATGTACGTTTTAAAGACAACGCGAACGTAGAAAGTCACACTCGTTTGTAGGACCCAGGCCCTCAAAACCACGGACATGATATCTTGACATGGGACTTTGAAAGCGTGTAAAAATCGCGGTTTTGCACAAAATCATTTTTTGTGTTTCATTGTTTCAGAAATAGCATCAACATTTCGTTAAAATAAAATAAAAAATTGGGCTCATATGCACTTTAAGGTCCTATTGTAACAGATGAACAGCAACATTTTCGGCCTTCCTCTACAGATTTGTTCTAATAAGACGAATACCATTGCCTCTCTTTAGTATAGAAAGCGAAAAGAAGACTCCAAAGGCAAAGAAATTCAACAGCGCTAGCTTTGGTTTTAATGAAGCGGCGTGATTATTACGTCGGCGTTTTTCAAGCGCTGTAATATAGTCAACAATCGTATTTCAAGAGTTCACTTAGTCTGGTTCCCAATGGTTCGCAGTGAAGAGGACCGCGATCGATCAATCGTAAGTTTGTTTTATAGACGGTTTTATTGATTAAGTAATCAAGTGTTGCAACAGTCTTAACAGTGAACATATATTAAAGTTCACGTTGACTCAGCAATCGTTAGGAGGGGGGGGCGAAATCCCTGAGGGGGGATCAGTGAGGGGGGCGAGATCACTAGGGATCTTGCCCCGGGGGGGGGGGGGGGGGGGGGGGGGGGGGCGAAATCCCTAGTGATCTCGCCCCCGGGGGGGGTGAGATTACGGGGGGGCGAAATCCCTGGGACACCGGGATTTCAATATGCCTAGTGCATAAGATTTAATAATACTGCCGTGCTTGACTTTAAATTATTTGGATATTAAGATCCCGTGTGCCATGTCTTATTGCTTATATTGATGCAGTTTATACAAAGTTATGACTGCCAAAATTCTCATACGAGGTGATGCAACCGCGTGTAACTTTAATTTACTTAGCGGTTTGTTCGCCGTGACTCGACAAAAATGTTAACCATGACGTAACATCCTGTAGTTCTTTCAACTTTGGCAGTCGACAATCTTGAATTTCGGATAAATTCTCATTGCATCAGACATTAGACCTATAAATCCAAGTTTGAGCAGTACGTACTGTGTCGAATTGGAACAACTTGGAAAATGTCGTTCTCAAGGTTCCCAGTTTTTGCCTTCTCCACGTTGCACCGACTACGGTAAGATTCATACAGTCGTAATATAATATCGTGGCGGACTTTCTCTTTTTAAAGTTTTTTTTCTTTCACTTATTCGCTTACGCATTTGTGTTCTGCAGATGCAATAGAGTTGCTCACGACTTCTGGCCAATGTTGAAGCACTTGTTCCCAGAGTCTTCCAACTTTCCCTTCACTAGTTTTCGCAAAGATCCTCGAAAATTTATGTACATCGAGTACGCAGAGGTAGGCGACCCACAAAGGTCATCCACAAAGCCGGAATCGTCGACTGGCCCCTCAAAAGACGAAGCAAGTTCAGCAGAAGACAAAGAAATATTCCGAGTTGCATTCAACGTTGACAAGTTCAAGCCAAGCGAGATCAAAATCCAAGCCGCCGATGATGGACTGATAGTTGAGGGGGAGCGAGAAAGCAAAGGCGATTCAAGCCATTCGGCAAGTCGGTTCGTTCGTTACTACTCTCTGCCAAGTGAACTGGATTCGAGCACCATCAAATCCCGTCTGTCAAGAGAAGGGATCCTCACAATCGAAGCCCACAAAATTGCTGAGAAAGAGTCTAATGGGCCATGGAAATCAGTTGATATAGAGGTGGAGGGAAAAGAGGAGAAGAAAGATGAAGCTTAAGAACCGAGAAGATTTCAGTTGTTGCAGCTGAAATTCGAGGGGGGGGGGACATTCACAATTATGCCAGTTGGTGTTCCACTAGCTAGCAGCCTTGAGATGAACAAAACATTCATGAAGTTCCGATAAAACCACCTCTAGACCTGCCCTTATTAACGGACATGCACGTCAAAAACACGGATTTGGTTTAATAAATGAGAACACTTTATTTCCGATTTGTTGTTTCTTAGCTTTTACAAGCAGTAGACATTGTTCCCTGCGTAAGCCACATAAGTCTGTGGCGAAGTAGCTCAGCCACTCGACTTTTATGATCTCCATATATGTATAGTTCCAACTGCAACTAATTAACAACTTATTTTAAAACCAACAATAACACTTAATTCCTCTCTGTTTTAAATAATTTGTCTCCTTAGAGATATCCCATACATACACTGTACGGGTATGTGCTACCCTAAAGGGTATGGTTTTCAAGCTGTTTAGCGGTCTGAAATAGGGTCAGAAATTTCACATTTTTAGTCTGGAATAGGGATTAGTACCTCACATTTAATATATTTATCTTGTTATGAAATAGACTACAGGTCTGAAAAAGGGTATGGAAAATCTTATATTTTGGTTGAAATAGGTTCAGGGTTTTGAGACCACCAAAAATTCCTGGAAGTACCCCCACCCTCCCCCAGAGAAATATACTTACTGCTTTATACTCATGTAAAATTCTTTTTACAAAGTGCCAATAAACACATTTATTGATGTCTGTCTATACTATATCTTGACATTTAAACATTCCTTAAACTGTCTTGTTTCAATGAGAAGTAAATAAAGGTTTTCACAGCCACAATCATTGATTTGCTATGGCTTTCTCTGCCAATAATGTAATCATTTCACTTCCCCTCCTAGAAGCCCTTTTGCAGTTAATACCGTAATTCCCCAGGACCATCTTTCAATGCATGTACATGTACATACATGTCACTTATTCCTATCACAGTTTGGCCATCTTGGGATAAAGCAATGGTTTTGGCCCCAGTATAGCCTTGCACTGGCGGGTTTCAGAATGAATTTACTGGACACAAAACAAGGTTTTATTCTCCTGGGACTCAACATGGCTGCTGCGTGATAAAAGGCCATTGGGGAGGAAGGGATTGTCCACAATTACTCAAAACACTACAATAGACTTTCCCACGTGGCAGCCATCTTGGAATAAACCTATTGTCAATGGTTACCCAGCCTCGGTTAAACATGTTTGAGACCGAGGCTGAGTAAGCATTAACAATTTAGGTTTATTTCAAGATGGCCATCACATGGGAAAGGCCGTCTATGGTTTCCATAGAATACATTTCCATATTAAGTTCACCTGTTGGTTTGACTGGTAGAAACAAGTTTGAAAATTCTTCATTATTGATATACCTTATTCATGTCTGACAACAATGGTATCTGAGCAAGGCCAGTTGTCCCAAAGATCTCAAATTGGAGTCGGTCAGAAATGTCTTTAGCTCCTCTCATACTGCACTGTTGTGTTCTTTCGTGTCAAAAGGAAATTTACTTTATTTTCCACCATCAACTGTAGATTTCCTCTTCCTGGGACAACTGGCCTTTATAAATAAGGTCAATAAGTCACTTTGCAGTCACTCAACTTAAATACTTTTCACCCCAGTTTATCAATATTTAGTTATTGATTATTTTAATGCTACAATGTATCAGCAACACCAGTGAAAGTTACTTTTCGTCTTTTCCAAATTGTTGCATGAGAAACTGTCCACTGGTTTTTCCTAGCAGTTTCTCTTATGAAGAATGGCATGTCCTTTTCATGAAGGAGCTCAAAGTTGGGTTGAAGATGTCTCTTAAGATTTTCAAATCCTAACACTGGATTACCTGTGGAATCATTGTAACCACCAAGCCAAACAGACTGGAAGGAATGGAAAAGAAAATATTTTTATTCTATAAACTACAGTGTTTTACAAGGATTTCCAGCACTGATAAATATTGTATCTGAACACACGTAAAAATATGACAATTTTACGTACACGTGTGGATATCATTTTAGCCAAACAGCGATTTCCAAGTCACGCACTTACCCTTGCTTCGAACAACAAGTCCAAGTATCGTTTAATAATTGAAGGGCTCCATGCAAGAACAACGTAAGTGACTTTGATCAACATAAAATTTCTCCCAAACACACTTACTTACTTCCTTATACTTGAGTAGGGAGAAGTTCACATTTGATCAAAGTCACTTACGTCATTATTGCACGGAACCCTTCAATTTATAAAATAAATAAAACAATACATGGACGCTTGGAAATATGGAATTTATCTTCTCGTGTTCAACTCGATATCTCACTCATTTGCTGCAATCCCTCGTGAGATATCGAGTTGAACACGAGAAGATAAATTCCATCTCTCTGTGTGCCCATTGTATTATTCTCTATATATTAGTATCAGTTCTGTAGTTTGAAAAACAATGTACCAAAAACATAGATGACAATCCATACTAAAGCAGAAGCCTGTTACCAGTAGTAAGAGCATATATCGAAAGAGAAGCCTTGTGAACAGGCCTTAAGCAAACAATATGCTTCCTAATTATGATTTATGAAAAGAGGCCATTGTGATAAAATAAGCACTATCAGCCTTCCACTTGGGGGTATGGGATTTAATCACCATGGGTGTTCTAAAAATAACCTGATCTGGGAATGTGCTGATGCACAGACTACATATGGGAGATAGATGCTCCTGGTAATGGGCTCCTGTTACTAAAGGTAGTAAGAACTAAACCCTTGTAAAATGAAAATAAAGCAATTCCAAATACAAATTCTAGCATATCCATGCAATTTTCTATATTTGAAAAGATTAGCTTGAATAGTTAATAACTAGTCCACTAAATTTGCATTTTACTGGATCAAAGCTCTCACAAGTTGAAATGTTATTGTCTAGCTTGTACTCAAAACTGAGTGACTAGTCATTGAGATGTATAACCGTAAATTATTGGAATGCTTTGTTTTAATTCATTCTGCAATGGTTGGTTCTCATTGTCTATAATTAAGTGGTCCCAATTACAGTACTTGCATGCACATACAGTAACTAAATGTACTACTCTACATATAATTGTACCTTGGGGGTGAATTCCTCTAGCCATGAGTAAGGAGAAGTAAGAACTAAAATGCCGCCTGGGGCCACCAAAGAGGGAAGTCTGTCAAGAAACTTGTATGGGTTGGGAAGTCGGCAAACCAAGTTGGCTGCCAGAACACATCCAAACTGACCAAGATCCGATGGCAGATTGCAGGCATCACCTTGCTGAAACGATACCTTGCTACGATCCTTGGAAAAAACAAGCACAAATTTTTAATTGCCATATACCAGTATTATAATATTGAACTCTGTACACATTTTTAAAACATTTATTTAGCTCCTTATCCACATGTATGGTATGTTACTTTATGACATATATATCATTAAACAAATTTAAAGTAACAGATACAGAATGAGTGGTCATGCTTTATTGGATTTATAAATTCAATTATTAATGAGTTTGATAAATAATATTACAATAATATTCTCTGAAGAAATTAGGTTTTGATTTACTTGATAAAACTTTAGATTTATTAAAATAAAATATAAATGAACACAAAAAAGTAGATGGATTTTCATGCATGCTGCTGATGGCTAGGCCAACTTAAATATTTGACTGAGAAAAAATATCCATTTTATTACAACCTGCTCAGTTTCAGTGGTGTGACGTACATTACGGCAGAGTTTCAAGTTTTTGAGACATGCAGTCATTCATACCAGTTGTTCTGGTAAGGTTAGGAGTATAAAAACTAAAGTTTCCAGAGACTTACAATGTCTGGATCCACCTCAGCATCATGTTCAGATACAAGATTTCCCTCTGTGGTAACCTCATAATGTAACTTGCCATAAACCTTCAATTTGGTGCAGGTATCAATAAATGCCTGGGAATAATCAATACCAACAGCATGCTGGAAATGCCTTGCAAGCTCAAAGGTAGACCTTCCCACAGCACATCCAATGTCAAGTGCAATGCTTGGCACATCATCCTGTAAGAAAACAATCGAGATTACTACTGTTTTCCTTCCCTCAAGTGAATAGAAATTGCTATTATCCTTTCGCAGTAACTGTTGACTTACATGTACATGTATGCCCATTACATACTGGATAACAACAATACATGTAAAATACTGGATGGATGGAAAAACTAGTACAAAACTTTACATTAATTTTTATGTACTTCACAATCCTGTTTGCCCAACTGTAGCAACTGTAAAAAAAACAGCCTCCCAATTAATTGATCAAAAACTTGTGGATACAAATTATGTTAATTGTATTTTTAGCAAAATGAAGAGCTACTGTATGTACATGTACATTGCATGTGGTTCCAGAAAATATCCATAGTATGACCCCAATGGAGGTTTTTTGGGAGGGGCATTTGAAAAAAAATCAAATACACTAATTGACCCCAGCAGTAGAGATTATGCTCTGCCTGTTTTCCACTAAAAAAAATCCCACATTTAATTTTGCAAACTCAACCAGGGGCAGATCCAGGAAATGCAGAAAGAGGGGGCCATAAAAGTGTGGCGTGAGCCGAACCTAGCTAGGAGGGTGTGGGGCCCAGCCAACGAAAGGGGAGGCCACAGCCCCCTCCCCCCCCCCCCCCCAAAAAAAAAATATCTGCCAACAAGACATATTATTGTTTAGGCCACTGATGATATTCAGCTGACAGAACCAGACACTGGAAATTACTTACTATAATAATTATTATCAATAAATATTGTAAAAATAATTAGTTCAACTTGGGGTCATGCTGGATTATATATTATTAGTTTCTCCACACAATTAACATATGCATGCAAACATGGAATGTTCTGACCAGGGTTTTTCAAGTTGTATTTGGAATGTTTCACTCTGATGAGAAATTCAAGCTCACACATTTCCCCCATAACATTAATAGGGTATGCAGAATATGTTGCATAAAGACCCACATACAGCCTGGGTCACCTCAGCGTCCATATTACAGCCTTGGCCAGGGGGGCAGGGGGCAGGACAACTCTGTTTTGTCAGTGAGTCTGGGCACGTAATATTGGCTTGGGCATGCTTTGTGTGACCCAAGTTGTTCCAGGTAGGCAAGACAAAGCGTTTATGAGAAAAGGTTGGCTCTCCCCCCAGCTGGATCACCCTACCTTGTGAACAACTAGAGTACCTCGGGCCCCAGGGTCACCCTCATCCCTGAGCCAAGTTTGTGTTTCTCTTGTATATGGTTCAATGACTGTGTGTTATAATAATACAGTTGAAGCTCCTGTAAGCGGACACCCTCAGGAATCAGAAAAAGTGTCTGGAACTGGAACTGTCCGCTTACAGGAATGTGTAAATACAGAGTTTGAGTGCCGGAGAGTTCACATAGGGTTTTGGAAAGGTGTCCATAACTGGAGCTGTCCGCTTAGGAGTGTGTCTGCACAGAAGAGAGCTTCAACTGTATAAAGAAATGTATGAAAAGTTGTCTCGCCCAGACCTTGCAGGGTGGCTTCTTTTTTTTCTTCCTTTTTTTTGGGGGGGGGGGGGGTTACCTGCCGAGTACCTTGCTGCTAGACAGTCTAGCAGGGTCATTAGTCCCCGAGCCATATGGTCCATATCAACGGTGATATCAACAGGACCTATTTAAAGACTTCTTTTTCGCTAATATAAATACACCATTCCCAAATAATGATTAATGGCGTAAAAGAAAGGGCGTTCACTCTCCCTGAGAGTGAGACTGACTTCAGAAATTATTCAGTCACTGCATCTATAAATCTAATTTACACGTTGACAATATACAATGTACCTCCTTACCTTGGTATTTTCTATACAAGCAAGAGCACATCGCTTCGGAAAATCTAATGCATCCTTAGGTCCAAAATCGTAGGTCAGGATCTCGTTCGGTTTGCCGTAGTGAAATATCAAATATTCATTGACAAGTTTACTGGTTTCGTACACATTTTTGTGTCTGCCGGCTAAGTAGCGGTATGCCAACACCGCCACAGTGGATGCACTGATCGCACTCACACTACCAACAATTACATCCCTTTTTGACATGATATACTTGCAGTCCAATGCGGTTTCACAGATTTGTCTTTCGGATTGAAAATTTCCACTTCACTCACAGCACTTCGGAATCACAGGCACACGTGGGAAAAATATGAAACAGCAGTAAATGGAGTCAGCGGTATATGCCTTACTGTTGAAATAAAACATTTTAGTCTAAATTTCACATCGATTGGGGATGTAGCTCAGTGGTAGAGCGCCCGCTTCGCATGCGGGATGTCCGGAGTTCGATCCCCCGCATCTCCAGCAATTTTTTTATTTTTCTATTCTTTTCTTTTTTATTATCGTTCCCACTATCAGTTATGAAAATGCTTAAACCTCCGGATAATTGGTAATCAGAATTATTATATTAATTCGTATATTTTGTATTGTATCCTTTTATTAAATATGTATCATCTTATAAAATTTGTAAATCTTAGAGAAAGTTTTTTGGGCAATTTTCATTCAATTGACCTATATCACTATGACGTCATATCAAAACAATCTATTGTTTAAACGCTAAGGATCACGGTCGTGGGAGGGGGACAAAACAGGGACAAAACAGCAACAACACAAAGGAAATCGCTATCAAATGCATTTTGTAGAACGTAGAATAGCGGTAACAGCCACCAAATACGGTAAATATTGTGGGATAAACATTGATACAGCTGATATCTGGAAACCAGACAATTCGAAGTGAAATTTTCCTCAGCAGAGCAGATTTAGTTCAAAATTCTATTGTTCAAGTCGATTCTGTCCCCCTCATAAACAAGCCGTGACGTCATAATGATATAGGGTAATTGTTTTAGTCGGCGAGAATTATTTTTGTACTGCTTGTCAATGAAGGATGAGTCTGTAATGAGGTGTACAGCAAAATATTGCCACAACATTATGACTCTTTAATGATAATAATAATAATAATAATACTTTATTCCAAAAATACCATCAAAGATACATAGGAAGTACTGGAAGTACACAAGTAGCTAGGTACAATCATTAAACATAGTCATAATGTCGTGGCAATATTTTGCTGTACACCTCATTACAGACTCATCCTTCATTGACAAGCAGTACGAAAATAATTCTCGCCGACTAAAACAACTAAATGAATCATTGATAGCTAACAAATTGGCCCAAAAACGTTCTCTAAGATTTACAAATTTTATATTATTACAACTGGTGAAGTAATGCAATTCATCACCTAAGGCCCTGTTTATATGAAGGAAAGTTGGCTCGGGGGGGAGGGTCACCCTCCCCCCCAGAGCTACCCTGGGCGAGCCAACTTTTCATACATTTCTTTATAAAACGAAGTCAACTGTCTACATGAGAAACCGCAAACTTGGCTCGGGGGGGCGGGTGACCCTCCCCGAGGCACTCGGTTCACAAGGTAGGGTGACCCTGGGGGGCGAGCCAACTTTTTCTCATATAAACACCCTACTAATGATCTTGCAGAATTTACTACTCAACTAAATAACATTAAAACACTGAACCCCAATAAACATCAAATTTACATATTTGGTGACATAAATGTTGACTTTTTTAAATGTAATATACATTCACTGACTGAAGAATATTTAGATATGCTATTTACTAATAGCCTTCTCCCTGTTATTACCAAAGCTACTAGAATAACGGATCACACTTCAACACTTATTGACCATATCTATACCAACACACCTTTATCCCAGATTACTTCAGGAATTGCTACTGTTGACATATCTGATCACCTGCCAATATTCTGCATAGTTCGAACTCAAGTGGAAAAAATTAGTCGCAAACAATATTATCGAGATTATTCTAAATTTAATAAGGATCAATACTTGGCTGATATAAAATTAATAAATTGGGAAGAAGTCTTAGACGTAAGAAAGAATTTAAATGAAAAAACACATGATGCAATCAATGCCATAATGACTACTGTTAACAAACATGCCCCAATGAAACAGGCCTCTAATTCAAAACAAAAAGAACTCAATAAACCTTGGCTTACAGCTGGCATACTTAAATCAATAAAAAGGAAGCAAAAAATGTATCGTACACATTTTAATAGCAAAGACCCACAGAAAACTAGGGAATATAAGCAATATGCAAATATACTTACACATTTGAAAGATAAAAGCAAAAAAGACTACTATTCCAACCAATTTTTTAAACATAAAGATAATCTAAAACATACTTGGAAACTAATTGGTACTCTTATTAAACGTAAAACAAAAGGACAGTCCTTACCATTAGAATTATTCATAATAATAAAACTGTGACCCAACAAGCTGATATTGCAGAACATTTCAATCACTACTTTGTTAATATTGGTCCAACTTTAGCAAGCAAGATTAGAAATAACGATTTCGTAAATCCCACACAATATATAAACAATTCTCCATCCTCTAGTTTTATTCTATCGCCTGTGTCTGAAGCCGAAGTTTTAACACAATTTGCTACACTAAATGAAAATAAAGCATATATATAAATATTCCAAATAAATTTATTAAACTGGCAAGTGAACCATTATCTGTTCCTTTTACAAAAATCTTCAATGAATCAATTCTAACAGGGACTGTACCAAATATTTTTTAAATCTCGAGAGTAACCCCTATATTTAAAAGTGGCTGTGCAACAGAATTAGGTAATTATAGACCTATAGCAATTATTTCATCATTCAGTAAAGTTCTGGAAAAAATGGTATATGACCAACTGATGTCCTTCCTTGAAAAATATAATATACTATTTAATTATCAGTTTGGCTTTAGGAAAGGCTACTCTACAGAATATGCAATACTTGAAACTATAGAAAACCTGAAGACGGCTATAGATGAAAACAAAATAACTTGTGGTATATTCCTAGATTTTTCGAAGGCATTTGATACGATTAACCATGATATTTTATTGGCAAAAATGTATAAATATGGAATTCGTGGTTTACCACATAATTGGTTCTCAAGCTATTTAACAGATCGTAAACAATATGTTAAAATTGATAATACAGAATCTAGTCTGAGAAACATAACCTGTGGCATTCCACAAGGATCAACTTTAGGCCCTTTACTTTTTTTATTGTACATAAATGACCTTCCAAACTCCTCTCAAAAACTCCTTTTCAGAATATTCGCTGATGATACAAATATTTTATATTCTTCAAATAACTCTGAAGAACTAGAAAGAGTTATTAATGATGAGCTTGCTAATGTTTTAAAATATTGTGCAGCAAACAAATTATCGATTAATTTAAAAAAAACTAATTATATGTTGATAACCTCCCCTAAGAAGAACCCTAATATAAGAATAACTGCTTGCAATATTGAGCAAAAAACATATATTAAATATCTTGGGGTTTTTATTGACGAACACTTACGATGGGACACTCAAATTACACCTGTTAATAATAAAATTGCCAAAAATATTGGAATTATTTGTAAGCTAAGATACCATATTTCTATTACTATTCTAAAGCAACTTTATTATACTCTTATCTATTCGTATTTGAGTTATGGCCTAATGACCTGGGGTACTGCTGTTAAGACTAGACTAAGTAAAATTAAAACAAAGCAAAATAAATGTGTTCGCTCATTTTCTTTGCTAGCAAATTTGAAAATGCCACCCCATATTATAGAATTTTGCAAATTCTAAAACTTGACAATGCCTTTAATCTGAAAATCTCCACTCTCGTTCACAAAATTAAATATGTTAAAATAGGTGTACCACCTGTTTTTTTCGACTTAGTCCCCTCTGCAACTGATATTCATAATTATAATACTAGATATGCTACCAACCAAAACTTATACAGACCAGCTTCCAGAACTAATTATGGTCTATCGAGATTTAAATCTCTTGCATCACGGTTATGGGAAAAAATACCGTTAGAAATAAAATCCCTCCCACACAATAGTTTTAAAAAACAATACAAATTATTTTTACTTGAAAACCAGGCCTAAGTTATTGTGTAAAATTGTAAATATAGAACAATAACTAAGATCGAATTAATATATTCATACCATCTTTATTCTTTGCATATATATAAATATATTGTCAACGTCTCCATATAATTATGTATCAATATTGTAAATAAATTATTCTTCCTATTAGTATTAATTCTAGCCGCTTATCACTCAAGAAAATTTGTACAATAGATATTTATGTATTTTCTGTGCTCCAAATATCCTCATTTATTTTTCTTGTGATAGAGGTCAACTAGAAAGCCTATGGCTCCTTTGACCTCTATGCACATTCTTGAAATTCAAAACTATTTTATTATTACCGTACCTCTCTTTTTCTTTCTACAATTATTTTCTTGTGTAATTATCTTTAAAAGAAATAGTGCAAAATAAAACGAACTTGAACTTGAACTTGAACTTGAACTTGGCTCGCCTAACCGGGCCAACTCGGGACACACAGAGCATGCGTAATCCAATATTACGTGCCCAGACTCGCTCAAGACAAAGTTGTCTCGGGCACCCGGGACAACTTTTCTTCCATATAAACGCTCGGTAAAGTTGGCTCGGGAGGGAGGGTGACCCTCCCCCCCGAGCCAACTTTCCTTCATATAAACAGGGCCTAACTCATTAAGGTTACAAAGAGGGCAAACGCGTGCATCATAAGTAATGTTTGCGTAGCGACCAGTTTCAACAGGGAATTTGTGCGCAGAAATCCTAAATCTTGTCACCGCCTGACGATGCTTAACGCTCGAGACATACGACAGGTAGTTCTCAAAACCTGTATTTGGCTTCACTAGATTAAACGTACGCAACTTACTGCACTCTTGAACCTGGTCCTTCCACCGCTTATTAAAGGAATTATATAATTCAGATTTCAGATATTTAGCCAGAACTCTAATATTCTTAGTGGATATGTACCTGTAATAATTAGTAGATCTAGCTACTTGTGTACTTCCTATGTATCTTTGATGGTATTTTTTTGGAATAAACGGTATTATTATTGATCTTTTAATATGTAGACACACGAAAAGGAATTCAGGTAGGTCAGAAACAGCCATTAAAATGGAGTTCAACTCCCTTGTGTGTTTCTGGGCAGGTTTAATGCAATGTTGTTTGCCATTCACTTGAAGGCTCGTATATATTTTTCCTCTACTGGTTGTGCTAGAGCGTAGCTAGAGAGAACGTAGAGAGCTCAGAAAAGAGGTGTAGTTAGTTTTTTTTTTACTTTTGGCCATCCCAATAAAATCACAAGAAGCCGGAAAGGGAGCCTAACATTTTTTTTCTCCAACTGATCGAACAAAACATTTTATTGGGAGGAACCAAAACAAGCTGTGGCATCACAATATGTATGCTAGCACCAGCAGACGAATATCACTGCGTCGCATTACCCTGGTTACCAGAGGCTCGCGAGTCGCGAAGCGACGAGTCCTGACTGGCTGATTAAAGTTTGGACTGCCTGTGGTCACTCGAGAGCGAGAAAAGGGCACGAAAAGACTTCTGGGAAACTTTATATGCCCCTCGTTTTTCGAGTTTTTAGTGCTGCGCGCTCTGGTGTAACATTGACATTTACATACTACCAATTTAAATGATAGGATTTGATTAGGATTTGGTGCTGTAAATTAGTAAAATGTTGAGAATACATCGTGGGAAACTACCAAACGTTTGGGGATCCCTTGGACGTGGTTTCAGAGTTGCAAGGTACCACGCGAACGAAGGCTGCTACGGATTTCATCCCAAGGAACAAGTCACTGTGAAAGGTCTGTTGGTAAAGTATAACAATTTGTCAGTAGAAACAACAAGTGTAACGATATATATCTACATTGTAGCTCAATGGATTCCTTACAAACCTTTTGAATTATAGAACAGATACGGTTGATCCCCCCTCGAGGGGGGGGGGGGGGGGGGACTCAGGGGTACATGCTAAATTAACCTATAGTTATAGGGGGTCCTGTTCGCCTGAGTTATAGTTTCGCAAGCTGAGTCGTGCCTTTAGCTTTTAGGGGTTCAGAATTAGAATTTTAAGGTCCTGCTACAACCTATGCATTTTAATTTATGCATACCTTTTAGGGGTTAATCTCATGGTTTTTAAACCTCCTTTAATTTATGCATTTTCACAATGACAGCCGAGCACCTCTGTTATTTTGGTACTGGAGTTCCCCCCCAAGAGAATTTAATTTATTTCCCCACATCACATACTCCCCACCCTATAGGCCTGTGAGTCAAATTTTCAATGTAAAGTCCCTGCCTCCCTAGGCTGCCACACATCAGACAAGACCATGGCACTTCAAAAGATCACTTGAAAACCCCCTCTAAACAGGAAAATAGCTCAGGTGTATTTAGACTCGTTCTATGAATGATTTGAAGTTGGAAATAGTTAGGGGTTTGTATGAGAATTTGAGAAATGCATTATTACCAGAAGCTGCAGTTAATTACTCCCACCATATGTGATATCTTCCCCCAGTTCCTGAAAGCCCGATTAGCGCTAATCCAGAGTTAATTACCATGACAACTAATATGTTTTGTTGAGAGTTAATTCAGGATTAGCGCTAATCGGGCTTTCAGGAACCGGGCCCAGATGTCCACAATCAATGAAAATCGGTGATCGGAAATCCAATATTATTAATGAATCAAAATCAATTAGTTAATATTATTGATTATCGATTAGAATTGGCCAATCAATACTGACCAATAGATAATCACAAATAGATGGTTTATCGATTGTTATAATATAACCCAAATAGTACGAGCACTCTGATTGGCTTATAGACTGAAAGAATCTAAATGTGCCGGTAAACACATACATGTAGCTTGCATGGTGTCATATTTATAAATCATACATGTAAACAATAGACCACATACTGGTGAAATAAAGCACTTGGGATGTTGGGAGCGTGCTTTATTTCACCAGTAAACACATTGAAATGTGTGGTCTATTGCTTAATTATTGATCAGCAGTCAATAACATACATGTATGCATATAAGTTACGTATGTAAAACTATCATTGCATTTGGCCCACGCATGCTTTCCTTCCAAACCCATTGACAAAGGTCGTGTGATGGGGGCCATACATGTATGTGAGTGAGCCAGAAAAAGGCATCTGACCCTGCTCGATTTTTGCTTGTTGTTTTGGCATTATTAAATAGTACTAATTTACTGGTCATATGGTTAAAATAAACTTAATTGACAGACATCAGTTAGGTTGGGCCGAATGGTAAAATATTCGGCTGTTGGTCATTTTGTATGGACCTCACCCTTTCAGTCCATTAATGTCATGACCTTGAGAGAAATATGTTCCTGTCCGGCCTTCTCACTCGGTCAATTTTTTTGGGGGGGAGGGGAGGGGGGGGGGTGGGGGGGGGTAAGGTTAGACAAAATCAGAAATGGGAAAAATGGGTCAGAAAACTCTGCAAAATAAAATGAATAAAAATGTTCAAGACTCTGAGGGTGTTTATATTCATTTGTAACCCAGTGAGTGACATCCAATGACTAACTTTAATCACAACTTAGGGGCAGAACTAATCTGTTGGGGGAGGGGGGGGGGGCAGTTCCTTGAGGAAGGGCCAGTCAGGGCCAGTACATGACATAGTACATTATGTATATCTCTGAATGTCTAACAGGACCTGAAACAACCATAGGTGCTGATCACAGCCAGGACCTGGCTAAATCACAGATCCAATTGGAATTTAGCATTGTCAGAGAGAGTCATTTGTGTTATGATTAGTTTTAGCAGGCGGAAATCAAGCAGTGATAATGGCAATGTGTGGCGATCAAACTATGCATCTCTAGAGCAGAAGTGACAAATGTTAGCAAGCCAATTAGAATAGAGCATTAGAGATTAAGTGAATAATATAGGGTTTGATGAGGGGAGTGATCGGAATGTTGTTTGTATCGTTTTATTCATGGTTTAGAGAGAACATTTAGAGCGAGAACAGAGAGAGAGAGTTTACCAGAGTTTATACGTGAGAGAATTTATGAGCGAGAAATTGTGATAGAGTCAAATCACAAATAAACCAAGACAAAAACCAATTCAATTCACAACAGCATGTTGGTTTTTGTGGTGAGAGGAAAACCGGAGGACCCGGAGAAAAACCCTCGGAGCAAGGGCGAGATACCAACAAACTCGACTCTTTAGCACTATATACATTGTAGCTTCCAAGCAAAAATTGTGTCTTTACGCAGTACGGTGATGATGCAGATGTTTCACATAATTTATTCTGTTCACTCGTATTAAAAAAATTATACATGTAATATGTAATAGATAAAGACTGAGTGGCCGATCTTTATCCGATTTACAAACTCGAGCTGAAAGCGAGAGTTTGTAAATCGGATAAAGATCGGACACAAATTCTTTATCTTACTTATCAAACGTCTAGGTGCAGAGAGTCATGTTTTCAGTTATTTTGATGATACAACTTATTTTGGCAGAGAAAATCGAAGCCAAAGTTTATGTAAATCAGGACGAAATCTTTATCAGATTTAAAGATCACTTATCGGTCGGTGATTTCCTTTGTTTTTGCTTCATGAATTATTAATGAGTTTGATAAATATGTATAAATACTTATTTTAAATGCATTAATTAATTAATTAATTTAATTCATTGTTCATTACTTTGCAGATTCTAAAGAGACAATTCAAAACAGAATTGAAAATTCTAACTTATTAAGACTAGTGACAGCATATCGGAACCATGGACACAAAAAAGCTGACATCGATCCACTGAACATGTTCAGAAGAAATAATATAAACCTGTGAGTAGAATAATTTATTAATCATTTTACTGTATTTGGTAAGTTATTTCAATAACACTCCCTTTATACATGTACATGTACTGTATGTACATGTAGTTACAGATTGTAAGCTGATCTAAGATTTATATTATTTGAATTTTATTTTGTCTGGTACAGTGTACATGATTATATTTTTAATTATAAATTATAATTATTGATGCATTAAATATGATTTAAAAGTCATGAAATTGTTTCCATATGTATTGGTGCTGGAAATAACAGTTAGACATCAGACATTGTCCAAATTTCACAAAATTATGTCAGGCTAATTTTGAAATATGCTTGGACATGAGGTCTGGGCACTAAAATGATATGTCTACATGTACATTGTATATACATGTTTGAACAAAATAAAGGTTTGGAAGGACACATGTACATGTTACTACCATAAATCCTCTATTTAGCCCCTCTCTCTTTTAAGTCCCCTCTTTTAAAAGGTTAAATTAGTTAAGCCCCCATCTCTTTTAAGCCCTCCCTCCCCCACCCCTCCCCAAAAAAAATTCAGTATTACCATGGTTGTTGCATCACTCTGTTCTTGAATGTAATTAAACTTAAAAGGTACCATGCTATTTAAACAATATTTTATTCTTAGACTTTAGCTTCTAATGACAGTTGATGTCATAATGTTTCAGTTTTCCCACCTTGTGTTCCAGTTCTTTGTAGAGAATACAATCATGTAACTATCAGAGTTTTTCTATTTGAAAATGCTGTATAGTGACTGGGGACCACAGCTTTCTGTTTTGTTAAGAATATAATAGGGAATTTTATACTGGTCTCCACTAAACATTGGCTCTTCCATTGAAATACATGTATAAAGCCCCCCCCCCCCCCTCCCCCCTCTCTCTCTCTCTAATAAGCCCCCCTCAAAGATGCTTGGAAAAATAATAAGACCCCCGGGGGCTTAATAGAGGATGTATGGTATGCCAACATGTATGTCCTGCTGATTGAGAAACAAATTCAGCCCTGCGTATATCTTCTTTATAGACCTGAGCTAACAGAGCTTAATCTTGACCATTATGGACTTGACAATGCTGACTTGGAATCCAAGATAAATTTAACAGGTGAAGTTTAATGTAGTTACATGTACATTTACACTAGCTGTACCTGAAAACCCTTTATTTTCTGCTGCATCTGTTTAACAAAGTTTGAAGTTAGGAGCCATCTTAGCCTTGTCCCCAGGCTCTATTTCATTTATGCACAGCTGGGTATTGTGACGTCACTGCTATGGTTTAATTAGCCCCATACCAAGAAGCCTGCCCAAAACATTTTGAAAGCAAAATCGAGAGGTCTATGGTAGATGTTGAGAGGTCTATGAGGTATACATGTATGTGTGAAACCTAAACTCAATTTTCTGCCATACATGTACATGTAGGTACCGTATTCACTCACGGATAAGCTGCACTTGAAGATAAGCCGCACCCTGAGTTTTGAAACTTGAGTTTAGGAAAAAACGTTTTTTGAAGAATATCAAACGTGCATTGTAACCTTCATCGGACTTTCAAAATGGAGAAAACACCAAAGTTGTATCTGTAATTTCAGCTCTGAAATAGTGTAAACTTCATGTCTACATACTTAGATACATGACCTACATGTATCTTTCCATCGCATTTGTTTACCGAGATCTGTTCATTCGGGTCACTTTTTAGATCAAGTTTTAGTCAACCAAACCAACAATGTTCTCACGTTCGTCCGTAGCTTAGTAACCAGGCACCTGTTGGAAGAGAGAACTGGACACTAGAAGTTTTGTTTTCGCTGAACGAAGTCAAAACAACATAGAGTAGTTTGCTTTTTTATTAGCTGTCTGTTGATACATGTATTATGTCTAAACGGATATCTGGAAGCCATCTATCGGGGAAAAACTAGTTACTCAAAGAGAGGTGGAAGATCAGTTCGACAAATTTGCTGTGAAAGTTTTGAACAGTGACGACACTGGGCCATTTACTGCAGGAATACTCAAGGATAGCGTGGTATTTTCTTGCTTGTGGAGGAACAGGCCAACGACAACACTGCAACTAGCTTTGTGGTGGAATGGAAATCCCATGTGTGGTGACATTTAGTTGCTCCAGAAAAGCAACTATAAACCATGTTTAAA
Source organism: Actinernus sp. WN-2022 (assembly GCA_030867875.1). Taxonomy (NCBI): domain Eukaryota; kingdom Metazoa; phylum Cnidaria; class Anthozoa; order Actiniaria; family Actinernidae; genus Actinernus; species Actinernus sp. WN-2022. The sequence continues at coordinate 77,807,666 of JAOWCC010001589.1, forward strand.
GATCATTTGATGAAGAAGGTTTAACATATAACTTACATCAAAACGGCTCTTTTGAGAGCCACCAAACATGCAAAAACAGAACATTTTAATTTATGTAAATTTATGGAACCTTGTGCAGATGTTCTAGCAGATAAGCCCCACCCCTGATTTCAAACGAAGATTTTGGGTAAAAAGGCGCAGCTTATCTGTGAGTGAATACGGTACTTTACATTGGTCGAAAACATAAACTGACTCAAATATAAATAAAGTGAATCTTATATTATTTTGTTATAGCAGGCTGAGTATTACAGCTTAAAGCAGCTTGGGGGGAGGGGGGGGGGTGGGGGTGGTGGGGGGGGCTTCTTTTACTCGTCACACACTCCCCACAATATTAACTGTTTTGGATACACTACACTCGACTCACGGTTGATTTTTACAGAGGGAGGAAAACCGGAGAACCCGGAGAAAAACCCTCGAATGCAGATAAGGAATCAACAACAAATCTAACTCACATTCGGTGCCCGAGCCGGGAATCGAACCCGGGACTGCAGCAGTGAGAGGCTAGTGGTTTACCACTGCGCCAACCGGCTGCATAATTATACACATAATCACTTTGCGATAGTTAACCCCGAAGGTTTTGCCAGCGAGCTTCTTACTCGGAGTCAAAACGGCCACCATTTTGTGAAATCCTGGGGATGAGACTAGGGCCATCACAACCAGTGACCTTTAAATGTGCACCATACAACCTATCAACTTTCTTTTCTGTGCACAATCCAATTCTAAATTAAACAAATTATTAAGGTATTCAGGATCTGTTGATGTAATTATACTGTATGACCATATTTCTAATAATTCTCACTTGGCTCGGAGGCCATTTACTAGGGAATTAAAAATGGAGGCGAAATGGACCCGCTAACTTGTATATTATAATTCAATAATGACAAGAATGAGCATAATTATGAGTACATTATGTTGAAAATTCTCCCTTACATTTACAATGTACATCATGCACTCTGGTTGGGTGAAAACCACGTTCTATAACTCTATCAGTCTATGAAATTAATATAGACTGAAATGTTGCACACATGTTAAAGGAAAATTTTCATTTTGATTATCAAATCAATGAGCAATTGAAGGGGTGAGTGTAAGAAAGAGTTAAGTGATGACAGATCAATTAAGTTCTCAATTCTCCCTTACAAAACAAAGAAGATAAAGAGAATTTGGAATTTGATCTGTTGACATCACTTAACTCTTTCTTGCACTTGCGAACCTCTTCAATTTTCTTTCAGCATCTGTGTGTTTTGATTTATTTTATATCCTAAATAAATTTATTAAATAAAATATCAAGTTTGGGAGAACTTAGAATGGCTGTGGAAACACTTATGAGCCATTTTCTAAATTTAATAGTACAGTTGCTATATACATTGTACACAAATTGATGACATGTTAATTATATACAATTAATTGGTATCAAAATGGTATCAAAATATCAGTTACCATATGTCTATAACATCAGAATTTTAAATTGCCATGAAAATCTGTGCAGTGCAGCGCAACTAATGTAACCAGGGTCACATATATTTGTACTTGGGTCATTCAACGGTATTATGTATGTTGCGAAGGGGACATTCAGAAGCAGTTTTCATACCATAGTTTGATTTAAAATAATTAGAGCTGATCAATTTTGCCTTTATATTGTGGATATCCATTATATCTAAGTACTATAATGTTGTTATTCTCTCTGCATAGTACTAATGGCAGACTGTAATAAAATAAGTTACTGTTGTGGATGGGACTCAGAGAATTTGCTATTTTTGATTTACCAGGTTTAAGTGAAATTTTCTCTGATTCTGCAATGAATTTAAGATGTATATATTTTTCGTACCAAAGAGTACTTTATCTATTTTAGATTAATGGTAAAAAAAAGTGCAGCTGCATTTGCTATATTCTTATCAAAACTGGTTTCATTTAGACTGTGACCTGTTGCGGAGGGGACATTGCGGAGGGGACATTGCGGAGGGGACATTTTGTCCACACTTATAAAATACATTATTATATTATATTATTTTATTCTACTCCTTTCTGTATTAGAGGACATAGTAATTCACCAACAAAGCAAGGAACATCAAAATAACCCTACAGAGAAGCCATATTAAATCAGAGCACATGTCATTGTAATTATACCCACAATTCATTGCCTCCTACTGCACTTGCTCAGTACAGGATTTACCAGCATTCTTTGCAAGCACATTAAGTACTGTTAAATTATGTACAAGTTAAAATATATGACAGCAAATTACTTGAATTATGCAAAGCTATATAAATCATATTGTAAAAAAGCTGTCAGCAGATGTTTTAGCAGAGAGGAGAAAAGCAACAGCAAATGGGAAAAAGAGAAAAGTGTCAGACAGCAAATGGAAAAAAATGGATTAAAAATCTCCAAAATGATGGTGAAAAGTTCCATACATATAAAAAACAATTTCAGTTGAGTTGCTGTAATTTATATTTAGCACAAGCAGACTCATACCAAATTGAACTGTACGTGTACATTGTAGTTACAATGTAGGACTACAGTACCTGTGGTTTTACTAGAATTTAAATGAAAGGTTTATTGTTAAGTTTTAAATGTGTCTTGGGTTACTTACTATAATTAGACATGAATACAGAAACACTATTAATTATTTTTTTCTTGCGTTAATTGTACTATTTTACTTACATATTTTGAATATAATTTAGATTCACCTCTTAGAACATGTCCCCTCCGCAACAGAAATGTCCCCTCTGCAACATAAAATAGAACTTATTAAACCTTTAAATGGAGAGCCCAGGAACTTTACAATACAGCACAATATACCTCCAGGTATAAATCAGAAGTTATCATACTGCATGTGTACTTAAAATGACTATTTGACCACTAATAACAACCTTTTCTCTGCCTTTCCGATGGGGCATTTCACTATTGGCTTTGTTGTGGCATTAATATTCCTGACTCCCCGAGAGAAACCTACCACTAATTGGTTGTTTTTTCGTGTTGAACATGTGCAACAGTTACTTTGGAAAACCAGTGATGTATAAGCATTTGCCTTACTGTGGGCTCAGATGGAACCAGTGAAGAAACACAACAAGTCGTACTCAATTGACATCAAACCTGGAAAAACCAGGAAAACTGTCTATCAGAATTTTAAATTGCCATGAAAATCTGTACAGTGTAACTAATGTAACCAGGGTCACATATATTAATTAGCACTTAATAACACAACAAGAACTAAATTTATAACAGATCGGCAAACAAAAATAAAATATTCCAAATCATAGCATATCTGTTACTGGCAGGTAATTTATTTTCAGGTCATTATTTTATTTACAGGTGAGAAAACAGTGAGCCCTCGATGAGAGGTGGCTGTTTCCTCAGGCTAGCTCCTATCTATTCTTCATCTTCAGATGTTGACTCGCGACTCTGCCTGAAAGTGAAAATACGAACCCATGCCAGATTTTGTGAGGACTTCTCTTTCGTTCATATGCATTAATTTTTTTGGTCTTGTTTTGTTTTGTTTTTTCTTTGTCATCCAATTGCATCCTGGGTCATTCCACGGTATTATGTACATGTATGTTGCGGAGGGGACATTCAGAAGCAGTTTTCATGCCATAGCTTGATATAAAATAATTAGAGCTGATCAATTTTGCCTTTATATTGTGGATATCCATTATATCTATGTACTATAATGTTGTATGGCAGATTGTAATAAGATAAGTTACTGTTGCGGATGGGACTCAGAGAATTTGCTATTCTTCATTTATCAGGTTTAAGTGAAATTTTCTCTGATTCTGCAATGAATTTTAAATGTATATATTTTTTGTGCCAAAGAGTACTTTATCTACTTTAGATTAATGGTAAAAAGTGCAGCTGCATTTGCTATATTCTTATCAAAACTGGTTTCATTTAGACTGTGACCTGTTGCGGAGGGGACGTTGCGGAAGGGACATTTTGTCCACACTTATACATTATTATATTATTTTATTTAATTTAATTCTACTCCTTTCTGTATTAGAGGACATACATGTAGTAATTCACCAACAAAGCAAGGAACATCAAAATAACCCTACAGAGAAGCCATATTAAATCAGAGCAGATGTCATTGTAATTACCCACAATTCATTGCTTCCTACTGCACATACTCAGTACAGGATTTACCAGCATTCTTTGCAAGTATATTAAGTACTGTTAAATTATGTACAAGTTAAAATTTAAATGACAGGAAATTACTTGAATTATGCAAAGCCATATTGTAAAAAAGCTGTCAGCAGATGTTTTAGCAGAGAGGAGAAAAGCAACAGCAAATGGGAAAAAGAGAAAAGTGACAGCAAATGGGAAAAATGGATTAAAAATCTCCAAAATGATGGTGAAAAGTTCCATACATATAAAAAACAATTTCAGTTGAGTTGCTGTAATTTATATTTAGCACAAGCAGACTCATACAAATTAAACTGTACATACATGTATACATTGTAGTTACAATGTAGGACTACCTGTGGTTTTACTAGAATTTAAATGAAAGGCCCGATTTATTGTTAACTTTTAAATGTGTCTTGGGTTACTTACTATAATTAGACATGAATACAGAAACACTATAATATCTTGTTTTAATTGTACTATTTTACTTACACATTTTTGAATATAATTTAGATTCACCTCTTAGAACATGTCCCCTCCGCAACAGAAATGTCCCCTCCGCAACATAAAATAGAACTTATTTAAATCTTTAAATGGAGAGCCCAGGAACTTTACAATACAGCACAATATACCTCCAGGTATAAATCAGAAGTTATCATACTGTGTACCTAATATGACTATTTGACCACTAATAACATAAACTTTAAGGTGTGAAAATGTTGCGGATGGGACATTTACCAATTGGACAATGTCTACCATGTGAAGTCGGCATGTACATGTAACAACTGCTCTTTAAAAGGAACAAGGAATAGTTTATGTCCTGATAAGTTTTGAAAGTTTTCAGTTGTTTGTTTAATTTATAAATAAGTGATTGATTTGTCCCCTCCGCAACGGCCATTTTGGCTTTTATTGTAATTGATTATAATTTATGCATCAATGGCGACCTGCAACCAAAAAAGTCATTTTAAAATAAACTATCATCATTTAGCTACAATTCTATGAACACTTTAGGTCTGTTGGAAAACATTTTAAAAACTGGTTTTCATGTCCAAAATACCGTGGAATGACCCTCGACTGCTTGCTTAAATATTTTGGATGACATTCATGTACATCCAAGAGACTAACAACTGATGGACCTATTGAATCACGTGTGGAAAAACTTTTTGCAATAAATGTAAACGTGATTTGTAGATGAATTTGTTGATGAAATGAATACATGCTAGCTTTTGTACACTAACTTTCATTATGCGGCTGAGTGAGTGCTTGTGGTACATGTATGTTAATTACTCTGCTGTCAATCAAACAGAACAAATTAACCTTTTACTTCTGGTTAAAAACTTTTGCTATTTCTCCATCAAATAGTTTTTTAAGAGTTTTTGGTATGTGAAACGTACATTTTGAAGGTATCTGTTCCTTGAGGTAAAAAAATACTAAGTGAATCCGAAAAATAACAGGTTTAAAAAAATAACCTAGGTTGCAAACAGATTACCTATGTTGCAGAAAAATAACCTACATTGCAAAAATTAAAAAGAATTTGGCCTGAAAATAAATTAGACCTGTAACATGTATGTAACATTTGAAGGACTTAATTTGACTTCATATTTGCCTTTTATTGGATCTAAGCTTGAGCAAGTTGAAATACTATAGATTGTCTTGTACTCGATACTGATTGGCTCCAGTAACCATAAGTTGGAATGCTTTGTTTTGGTTCTGCAATATAATTGGTTCTCATTGTATGTTCTGCAATGTAATTGGTTCTCATTGTATAAGTGGTCCTGTGATTGGTTCTCATTGTCTAAGTGGTCCTGTGATTGGTTCTTGCTGTATAAGTGGTCCTGTGATTGGTTCTCGTTGTCTAAGTGGCCCTGTAATTGGTTCTCGATCATTGTCTAAGTGGCCCTGTGATTGGTTCTCATTGTCTAAGTGGTCCTGTGATTGGTTCTCATTGTCTAAGTGGCCCTGTGATTGGTTCGCATTGTCTAAGTGGCCCTGTGATTGGTTCTCATTGTCTAAGTGGCCCTGTTATTGGTTCTCATTGTCTAAGTGGTCCAGACCTGTGATTGGTTCTCATTGTCTAAGTGGCCCTGTAATTGGTTCTCGATCATTGTCTAAGTGGCCCTGTGATTGGTTCTCATTGTCTAAGTGGCCCTGTGATTGGTTCTCATTGTCTAAGTGGCCCTGTGATTGGTTCTCATTGTCTAAGTGGCCCTGTTATTGGTTCTCATTGTCTAAGTGGTCCTGTGATTGGTTCTCATTGTGTAAGTGGCCCTGTGATTGGTTCTCATTGTCTAAGTAGCCCCGGTAACAGTAGTCACACAGTAAATAATAAATTATTGGTGATCCTACCAATAGGAGCTCTAAGTTTATTAATATTATATTTTGTTAGCAAGGACATTTGATCTGTCATTTCAGGTATAATGAACGTTGATTCTAAAGAAGAGGCTTCACTTAAGGAAGTGTTAGATCATCTTGAGAGATCCTACTGTGGGCCAGTATCTGTAGAGCTGCACCATATTGTGGTAAACATATAAGTTTATTTAATACAAAGTGTACATAACTTTTCATTGATGATCCGTAACAATTTTAAAATAATCAGAAGGGGATTTTGTACCCTGCTAGCAGAGGTTTCTCACCTTTTCTCTGCCTTTTCGATGGGGCATTTCACTATTGGCTTTGTTGTGGCATTCCTGACTCCCCGAGAGAAACCTCTACCACGAATTGGTTGTTTTTTCGTGTTGAACATGTGCAACAGTTACTTTGGAAAACCAGTGATGTATAAGCATTTGCCTTACTGTGGGCTCAGATGGAACCAGTGAAGAAACACAACAAGTCGTACTCAAGTGACATCAAACCTGGAAAAACCAGGAAAACTAGTTTGAATACAGGTTTGTTATGTGTTTATAACCTCAAAAAAATTGGATGTGGCATGATCAAACACTGAAACAACCGTTTCGTGACAGAGGTTTCTCTTGGGGACTCGGGAACGCCACAACGAAAGCCAAATAGTGAATTGCCCCATCGAAAGGGCAGAGAAAAGGTGAGAAACCTCTGCTAGCAGGGTAGGGATTTTGCCAGTCATGCAGTCCCAAAATCATATGATCATTTGCAAAAAATATAACAAGAGGTGAGGATTTTGCTGTAATGCAATTCCAAAAACTATATTATCTTGATTTTAGAAATCATCACAGTATTTATATTTTAATAAGTCGCTTATAAATAATATTCACAAGTGACTAATTATTACAAATTAATATTCCAACTAAATTGTGCACAGTACAAAGTCCAAGCAGGTGAATGCTGTATTCTCAGAACTTTGGAATTTTAAAAGGCTGGGTTAGAGACAAATGTGTTTTATTGACAAATACAGGCACTTCCTGACTATATAATGAACTCACAATTTCTTCATACTGCATTCAAGTGCAATTACATGTATTATATTCATAAAAAAAAATTCATCACACAGTCAGCACATGCCTGCATGACTGTATTTGTATAGGTAATCAGTTTCGAGTGCAATTTGGGATTAATTTGCACGAGTGGGTTTTTCAAAGAGTATCAAAATTGCACGAGCCCTCAGGGCAAGTGCAATTTGAGCTCTTTGAAAAACACATGAGTGACAATTAATCCCAAATTGCACGAGAAAACCGTATGATTACTTATTAATAATGTACATGAAAAACATTGTCAGGAAGTGACATTGGCGAGTCATGTGACAAAGTAATTTATTCAGTCAACAAACCATAATAGTTCACACTTTCAAATTCATTCAAATTGTTTTCAGAAGTCGAAAGGAAATGTTTCATTGCTTTCCAAAGAAATTTGCATTGTATTTCCTTTTTTCGGCACTATGTTTCCTTGAAATTGCATTGCCCTCAACCAATCAGAATTGAGCATTTTTTTCATGTATATTATTAGTCAATAAAACACACATGCCAGTCTATACCCTTAAATAAATCAATTGTACTGCTTCTTTCAACATACCGGTATATTGTTAGAAGCGAGTGAAGTGAGAAGCATTTTGATCTGTAAGCCTTCAGCCCACTGAGGTGCACTGTTTAGTGTCCGAAATTAACTTTTTCACGTAGGCGGCAACTGGCAACCAGCCAAAAAATTTCAGTCACCAAAAAGACCAATTGTGGTCGCCACGTTTCAAGTGACATGCGACAAAGAACATTTGCTGGCATGTTTTATTGGCTAAGTTTACTTAGAACATTGTGTGACTTCGGGACAGACTTTTATTTAATAGGTAAAGAAGACTTTAGGTAAGTTGCCAGCTGGCGACTAACTCTGACATTTGGTCGCCAACACTAAAAATGTTGTCGCATTGGCGCCAAATAAGGTGCAATTTTGAACCCTGCTGTTTCAGTTACGTTATTTTTTATTATTTGTTTCACACTCATTGCTTTACATTTGGGTAATTTACAGACATACACTTAATAATAATTATTATAATAACATATATTTAGGGGGGGGGGGGGGGGGGGGAGAGGAAAATATATCATAGGAAAGGGTGCAGGGAAGTTGAAGGAACTAAAAGTTTTCTAAGCCAACTCCCCTGCATTAAGTGAAATAAATATGTGTAGTAGTGTGATCTGCCTTTGCCTATAAATCCAAGTAATCATAGTCATATAATAATAAATAATAAAAGAAATTGAAAAGAAGTTAAGGACTGTTAATGTATGGTAAAAAAATACAATAACAACTAAGAAATGTACATTAAGCTGTATCATCTGATTAATCATAATTTCATGACAAGTAAAGTGAAAGGAGATGAAAATTTACACGTAGGACATTAAACAGTAATGTTATTTTTTATGAGACTCGGTAAGTAAAAGGATTTTGTTACTCAGTAAAAGGATAAAATAGATTTTGTGGTTGTCAAAACAACATGTCCAAACATGTATAATTTTATCAAATTAATGTAATCTGTTTTTACTGTTACATGTAATAATTTGTTTTACTGTTACATGTAAACAGTGTTTAATGAGGTTTATCTTGTTTTTGAAGGATGAGGAAGAAAAGCTCTGGGTTGCCAATCTCTTGGAGGAGAGCATTCATTGGTCATTTGATAGCCAAAGACAGAAACACATGGCGAAATTGCTTCTTAGATCCCAGGTACATGTACAATGTATACAATGTCAGGTACCTACAGCAGCATGTATTAAATAGACACTTTCATAAGCATCAGTTAGGGACTGTCAAACAAATTATGTGTGATACTTGTGCAATACATGCATGTACTGTATGTACAGTATTAGCTCCTGATTTTGGCTTTATAGATTAAAACATATTGGGCTGTAAATTTACATGACGGGAGGTCAACGCTGGTGCTAGGACCAGCAACATTTTTGGTATATAGGCCAGTCTCGAAGCTACAGATGTACATGGTTACAATACCAATTATGATATAGTCCCTAGTGTCTTCATATAAACAGGCCCTTAGATGCAAAGAAACAAAACAAAACATTTATTTAGTTTTAATGGCTCAATTGTGCTATTATTCTAGGAACTGATTTATTGCAGTCACTATACAGGGGTTTCAATGGAAGCTAGCTACTGCCAAAGGGCTGGCGGCTACTTGATCTCATACTGCTGGCTACTAGTCCTGGGGTGATCTACTTTATTTTGCTAACTTCTATTGTCCATACAGCAACTTTTAACATACAATTCATGCTTAACCTGATTGTAATATACACACTTTCGCATAATAAAAGCTTCATACAGGTTCATGATATGTAAATATATTATGTTAATGTTGGGTCTCCTTTCTAGGTGTACCCGTAGATAAGGTGCACCCCAATTTTGAATGAAAATTTTGGGTAAAAAGGTGCAGATTATACACAGGTCTTTATGGTAGATCAAATGTTATACATTATAAAACAAATAGAAGATGGTTCTCCTATGTCCTATAATAAAATAATGCACTGTCAAGGTCTTGAAAAGCTACTAAATGCACTCGCGTTCTACAATTAGTTGTGCTTCTGCAGTTTTTCAGGACCTCAAGCATGCATTATTTTATTAATATAGAACATGGAGAACCATCTTTTATTTGTTAAATGTTAACCTATAGGCCCTTTGCAGCTAACAGTCATGTCACTGCTGATATAATACTTTGTTAACGAATGAATTGAACTTGTGATCCCCATGGGAAAGGCATTGCCATGGTTGCTGGAGAGCAAGCTACATGTATCTTTAAAAATGCAGTTTTAGAAAGATCGACAATTGATTGGAGGTGGAAAGTAGCATTTACAAATAAGTTTTGCTAATAACACTACGTACAGATCTCGTATAAGGCCTTTTAATAAAATAATGAAGTCAAAAAAAAATTTCCTCTCCAGTACAACCATGTGATTTGTTAGCTGCAAAGGGCCTATTATTCAATGTGGTCAACACTTTTTTTGAAATAGCTGTACAGTTTGTAATTTATATACATGTACTGGTTCATTTCAGGCATTTGAAAACTTTTTAGCCAAAAAATATGCAACTCTTAAAAGGTATGGAAGTGAAGGAGCAGAGAGCATGCTGGTGTTTTTTGATGAATTATTCCTGCAGTCGTCACAAGGTACATGTATATGTAAATTAGTGTTGTTACTTTAAATTTTGGTATTTGAAATCATTACAAACTTCAGGCAAGAAACACTATCTAGAAACTTAGCAAAAATTTTGAAATTCCCATGTACATGTAGTTGCTTAATACAAAATAATAGTGCATTATCTGATAGAGCTGCCTTGTATTGATAAGTTGTTGAAGTGACAAAAATAGTATTAATGTATGACCAGTACTGCCCCATGCACACTTTCCTTTCAAAACCATTTACAAAAGTCATGTGATAGGAGTCATACATTAAGTACATGTTTGACAAGAGCGGGCCGGAAAAAGCCATCCAGGCCTGCTTCCTATTTTGCTTGTTGTTTTGTCATTATTAAATGATTAAATTAAAAACAAACTAAATGGTCATATATATATATATGCATTAAAAACGTATTGACTTCAGGAGTTACATGTAGGTTGGGCTGAATGGGAACATATTTGGCTCGCTGACAATTTGTACACTCACAGTGCTCGGTCCATACATTTACATCATGACCTCAAGTCAAATATTTTCCTGTCTGGTGCTCCCACTCAGTCATTAATTACCTATATTATTGTTTTTATCCAATCTTATTGGGAGCCAGTGCAAATAAAGGCAGTCTGAGTTACATGAGAGTACCTGGCTGCCCTGGAAACAAGCCTGGTGGATGCATTTAAAGGACATGCTGTAGCTTTTTCAGTTGACAATCTGACAGTCCATATAGACTATAATTATTACAATATTTAATCAATGTAATTTGTTATTTATACATGCATACAGTATTAATTGCATATCACGTACACTCATTTGATAAGCTTGGTTAATTATATCAATTATTAGCTTTGACAATTATTATTATTACTAATCTTTTTGTATAATTAGCTGGGCTCCAGCAAGTAATGATTGGAATGCCTCACAGAGGACGACTCAGTTTCTTAACAGGTTTACTCCAGTATCCTATTGCACAGATGTTTTCTAAGGTAAAAATAATATGAAGTATTATTAAAGAATATATGGCCCAACCATGATGCTTAGCGGCCTTTTGTTTATTCCCACTTTGTGAAACTATCAAACTTAAACAGGAAAAAGTATATACAGTGTATTATTTAAACTCGACCTTTATTACATTATAATTATTATTACTAAATTAACTCTTAAATTTCCCTATCCACACCATACAGCACTGTATCTCAGACATATTATGACATGAATTTGTGATTTATATGTTATTCTGTCATTCTTTTCCCAATTTGTTTTATTTCCCAGTGGCTCCTGAAATTTTCTCATCTAAGCGTACATGTATCTGGTTTGTTTAGTCAAATTCAACCTTTTCTCTTAGCTCAATAGTCATACACAATCCATAATTTTATGATGTTATTTCATTGCCTAACTTGCAGATGAAAGGCAATTCAGAACTACCTCCTGGCACACTAGCAACAGGGGATGTGCTTTCTCACTTAGGTGAGTAAAATATTTGTTTCAGTAGAGAAAAACCTGAGGATCTTGTGTGTGTGTAATAAATTTAATAATTATAAAGGTTTTCAAGTCCTCTACATAATTTTATTGTAAATATTTTTGATAACAGTCATCGTTTCACAGCAAATTCAGTTGACCTTGACCTTGGTGGGGAATCACCCCTTCATGTGGAAATGCTGCCTAACCCCTCGCACCTTGAGGCCTGTAATCCTGTAGTTGCTGGCAAGGCACGTGGATGGCACATGACATTAAAGGAAGGAGACTATAATACCAATGTTGGTGCTAGAATGGGAGACAAGGTGGGCTTTGATGTTCTGCACTTAAAGTGCTCCTAAACCCATTTTAGTGTATTTCGTTTGAAAGTCTAAACGAAAATAGAGGATGAATGAAAATAGGTATATAATCCCTGATTTTTAAAATGTGATTAACATCTTGGACAATTTGTTTCATGACCGCATACAGTACCGCCGGGAATTATAGGGACATCCGACCGCGGAAAAACCTCGTGCAACAGACGCGGAGCCGCAGTACGGCGCCGCGGTCACCGAACAAATGACCGCGGTCACCGAACAAATGACCGCGGTTGCAAACTGAGGTGATAAACCGAGCCGCTTAATTGCCGCGGTGCCGCAATGGAAATACATGTACGTTGTTAGCAGTCTTCGTACTTGAAAGCTTTGAATGTGATGGATGACAAACAGCTTATGCGTTGAGCCTAATCACCCAAAGAACGATCACCGGCATTAAACTTCTCGTAAACAATCTTCTGTTAACTTTCGTAAGTTGTCTTTCTTACTCGAGACCACCGTTCGCGTTCTTATTAACTAACGAAGCCAACTGCTTCAAAATAAGCATTTCTTGAGATACGGCCCGCTAACAATCTTCTGTTAACTTTCGTAAGTTGTCTTTCTGTCTTGAGACCGCCGTTCGCGTTCTTATTAACTAACGAAGCCAACTGCTTCAAAATAAGCATTTCTTGAGATACGGCCCGCTAGCAATCTTCTGTTTCCAACTTTCGTAAGTTCTTTTTCTTACTCGAGACCGCCGTTCGCATTATTATCAACTAACGAAGCCAACTGCGCATGCGCTCAATCGTTGTATATGGGGCAGGAAATTGGTAACCGTTTACAGACTGAATCTCGAACGGACTTCCGCTAGCCGCCAAGCTGGAGAGATGGTTGAAACCGTGGAGATACTTGTTGGAAAGACGGAGTAACCGTTTTGAAAAAGCAACTCTGTGTAAAGGGCCGTTGGACATCATTAAGTCGCCGGCTTAACTCGTGGTTGAACGAAGAACTGTTTGACTAAAAGGCGGTTTGTCCGGGGGGGTGGGGGGGGGGGGGGGGGGGGGGGGGTACTCCTGTTTGTGACGTATTATGTATGTGCCGCCCGGGTGGGTCAGGGTTTTGAGCTCAGTTTGGGCAGGTAGGGTCAGGGTTTTGACCTGATTTGGGCAGATCAGGGTCAGGATTTGAGTATAATTTGGGTGCAGTCAGGGTCGGGGTTCAGTATGTTTTAGGCAGTTCATTTTTTTTTAGCTACTATGTCAAAAAAAGACCTTCTGTTGCCGCATTTTTATCGCCTGCCCACATGCAAGCACTGAAGTTCCCATACATCATGACGCCGCTAATTTTATCTATGTACTTCATCTGCTGATTTGTTTACCCAATGCCACGTCCCGACTTGAAATGTTCCGTATTTTGCATGAAATCCCGGTACGCGGTATACCGGCCAGGATATATATCCGACCGTGTTTTGAAAACAATTTAAAGAAGGGGCAATCAGGTTTTTTTTTTCCAAAAAGGGGGCAATCAGGGTTTTGGAGCTCGGATTGGGTCAAACAGAGTCAGGGTTTGAGCCTCTTGGCCTCACATACATACCCATTTTTCATGTAAGTACCCCCCCCCCCCCCCGGGCGGTTTGTAATCGCTGGCGGGGTTTCACATTTTCCAAGCGTTTTTCTGAAGGGGTTTCACAATTTCGAAGTGATTTTTCTGGGGGTCACTAGGATTCCGAGTATATTTCCTTGGGGGTAAAGACAAAAATGCATTTTTTCTGGTGGTCAAGCCCTAAAATTCATTTCTTAGGGGGTAAAGTGCTGTAGACATTGTTAATAGGGGGGTGTGGATATTAAATGGAATGGCCCATAGAGTCCCGTCTCCAGGCGAAGCGAACTGTGAATATTTTGGAGCTAAAGAAGCCCATTTCGGTAAGTTTCGTGGTCTGAACTTTCCAAAGATAGTCGTGTCAGGCCTTGTTAGTGCTTCGCCTGTGTTAAGTCGAGTCTCGGGTCTAATCCTTGTGACGCCCGCAAATTTTATTTTATTTTTTAATATATTTTTTTCCATGATCGGCATTTTCACATAAACGAACTTCGTAAAATTCGACTTCATTCGGCGTGAAAAAACCTAAAAGCGACTGGAAAAGTAAAAACGAAATCGAGAACTCAAATCTGCAATGAATTAGTTTTTGCACACAAGCCTTCATATGTGACACATAATGCATAATCTTCTAATTTGTGTACTGCCACTGTACTTGCTTGTGAAAAGAACTGGTCGCTTTTCTCCTTTTTAGCCAACTTCAACAGGTTGTAGACAATCTACAATTCACGCAAAAAATTCTCTTAACATTATCAGAATTTATATAGAAAGAAAGAAATGAAATTGGGGCTAGGGGCACTTCAATTACATACCACCAACTTGATATGACGGTTGTCCAATATACACAATTATAATAATCAGAGAAATAGTTGCATGCAGTTGCATTACCTCAAAAACTTTTAAGTTTTACTAAAGATCATGCCCCTCTCATGGATCGTCATATGCAAAACATGGATGTTCCGATTGTGGCTACTTTACTGGTAAACCTCAAAGCCTCTGTAATGGACTCGACCATTCATGGGGCGTATCAGTTTGTGAATTGTAATATTGGATTATGGATACTTGATAAATTAGTGCATTATTTTAATTGAAGAGAGGATCTTGCCAAAACTTACTGCTTCCCATCAAGCAAACTACATCTTTTATTAAATCAAATCAAAATCAAATATTTTGTTTACCATCAGATATTAAGGCTTATTAGGCCTCTAGCAGATCCTGCTAATGATCCAAGCATTCTTCACACATGCTTTCACTACATTCAATATTTACAACTCACAATGCTCAGCTCGCATGTTGATTATTACGGAGGGAGGAAAACCGGAGGGAAAAAGTGGGACTCGGAGCATGAGTGAGAATCAACAAACTCAACTCCTATATGACGTCACGTCCCAGACTCGAGCCCAGGTCCCAATGGTGAGAGGCGAGCACCTACATGCTGCGCCATGCACATTGTTTCATTCATCGAGAAGCTTTCATTTCCAACCTTATTTATCAACGTACATATCATTTTCATAATTATTTAATACATGTGCCCCATCTGTTTTTCAGGTTCTGTGTGTGTTAGCACATGGCGATGCGTCATTCAGTGCTCAGGTAAGCTAAGTAGGGCCGCGTCACGCCAAAAGGGCCTGGACGACATTCAAGTGTGATGGCTTTCGTAATAATAGACTGTGAGCAGTCCTTCCTTTTCCCTCCACTGATACATTGTAGTGGGTTATGAGTGGGTTATGAGTGGAGTGGAGCTCGAACGCGTTCGGCTTGATCCGCTCACAATCCACTATCAATGAAGGGAAAATGAGGGACTGCTTGCAGTCTATCATAATAACAGTCTGAAGATTTAATAGTATTCTTTCATTGCATTTCATTCCTAAAATAATTGTCAGTTTCAAGGAATTGACAACAAATATTAGATGTGAAATTTACATGATTTTGATGCAAATTCCCAATTACAAACATGACCACCTCAAAGGCAACTTACACACAGTTAAAGTAGCAGTATGATGAGTAACACCAGAATGTGTTTTTGGGGTTCATAGGGAGTTGTAGCAGAAACCTTAGGAATGGCAGATCTGCCTCACTTTGATGTAGGTGGCACTATTCACATCATCGTCAACAACCAGCTGGGATTTACGACCCCATCACACAGAGGAAGGTATCCTAGCTCTTTTCCTCAGTATTAAACACAATATTTTTTTATGAAAAATTTGGTATTTGAGTGCAAAGTATATAAGGGGATGTTCATTATATATGGTTGGGGGGGGGGGGGGTTGTTTTTATCGTTTTTAAACATTATTTATTTATTTATTTTAGCTTTATCTATGGGAGGTTGTTTTTTTGTACGGCAGTCCAGTAGGGTCACTGGTGGGTTTTGTTTTTGCTTTTCTGTTTCATGTTTTGCTTTTCATTTTACATTTTACATCTCAATTTTTCAATTTCGGTTTTTGTTTTTAGCTTGTCGAATTTTGTTTGTGCATTTCTCAATTTAAAATCGCTGTTTTCGGTTATTGAGTTTTCATAGAATTGCAAGTTTAAAAATGAAATCGGCGAGTTCAAAATCAAAATCCGAGAATTAAAATTCGAAGTTCAAAAACGAGTCTAGACCATGATGCTCTGCGGCCCTATAGCAAAGATGGCGGATGGAGGAGGAGCTCCTACGACAGAAAAAAAGACACCAGTCTTGCATTGACTTATGGAATAACTGATGTCCTTCCGATACCAATGTTACTAAACTTATTCCCGCGTTGGCATTAGATATGAGTTAAGGCGCACAAATTCCCGAGTAACAACATTCTTTACGACGTAGAATATTTTTTTGGTAGAACGTCAACGCTGATCGCGGTTAAACACATTGATTATAAGCCTCCATCTTGTAAAGATCTTGGGTAATTTTTTTCGCGTTTCCTCAAGTATCGATACATCTGAAATACGGTCTGGGGCCTCTTAAATGAACTCCAGCTGACGGTCAGTGTGAACACGCACACCTTTTGGCCTGATTTCTTCACCAGATCAACTCTGTATGCAAGCGACATCGCCAAGATGATCAGCTGTCCTATCTTACACGTCAATGCCGATTACCCTGAGGTAATGTTTTCATGCAAACTGTGAACATTGTACCGTCAAATTGTACAGTCGTGTAGCTTTGGCATTAATGACTGTCATATCTCCACGAACAGTAGTAATAGCGTGCGATAATAATGCATTGCTTTCGCTCATCAAGCTCACCTATTAACTTTTGCTTTTAAATCCCATGATTTTTGTAGTTGTACAACTTGGCTTTTTCTAAAGGTTTTGTCCCACATCGTTATTGCCGTCTAGTAGATTTTTCCCGGCGTTCCCTGTATCAAGTAGTCTATTCTAAACAACAGTTTTAATATCTGTGTCATGGTTGTCTTCAATCACCCAATCAACCAATTAGTCAATAATCTTTATTTATACACGATAGTAGTTAAGCATTACCGCTTGTGGGATCCTATTAGCCTGCGTTGCGGCTCTGAAGCGAAGATTAGGGGGATTGGGGCGAGAAAAAAAGATAGGGGGGAGGGGGTGGGGAGAAGAGGAAGAGAGAGCCTGCCGGCAAGCCATGGTTATTTTGGTATCCACCCACTAATTAAAATGCATAAAATTAGTAAGTCATTAGTAAGTCATTCATGCGGCGGAAGTGAAAACCATGTTTAATATCTGTCAAACTCATACATGGAATCTCAAGGAATTTCAACTCGAGCGTAAAATTCAAAACAAAAAATATACGGACTTGGAGAATGTCAGCTGAAACTCCGAAAAAACATGTGAAGACAGGGCCTAAACCCAAACCTGTAAATGTCAACGACTTTTGCCGGATATGTAATGTATGTTAGCGTTTGGGAATTCAAATATTTTCACGGCGAGAATACATGTATGTTCAAGCCTTCAGAAAGAAAAGAGAGCCGAGGATTAATTCTAGCTGGTGCCTGCAAAAGTATTGGTCTTCATATTCCGAAATCTGCTGCTCTATCAGAGCGAGTCTGTCGTTCCTGTGGAAGGAAGATTCGAAATGCAGTAGACTGAGAACTACATCTTTGTTCGAGAAAGTTTGCCGCAGGATAAAGATAACTAAGATAAAGAGAACTCGTTGCTGCTGAATATAATGTCGCCACCAAATCAGAAAAGAACACTGCCGACCACAATATCACCGGAACGAAGTTCTGCCAAAAGAAGCGCTAAAATCTATCCACGCAGCGTTACGAAATCATCAAAGCAGCTCGTATTTTCGGAAGCACAAGCCTGTTCCTCGAACACACGGGTCCATGTTTCAACCGTGTTCGATTCGTCGATGACAATACAAGCAAGACGCTTGTGGAGTTCCGATGCAGGGTACTTCAGCTCATCGCGAAATTCGCTCTCATTACTTCAGCAATTTGAAGTTGCACTTCTGTAGTTCCTCGGGTTTTAGGTCTGAAAGTTCGGCAGCAGGATAACCTAAGGAACTTAACTGGTTCAATTGATCTTTCACAATACTAGCCAAAGGAGTAATAACCAAAACGACAACCCGGTCATCGTTTTCGACGTCTTTAACACTAGTGAATGCTTGGAATATCCTACTTTTTCCAAACCCAGTTGGGATTACAGCTTAGTAGAACATCTCTTCCAGACAGAAGATCTGTAATAGCCTTGCTCCTGTTCTTTCTTTAAATTCATTGCTGAGGGAATTCTCGGTATGTTTGTCGTCTAATTAATTGTTTCTGCTCTTATCACATGCCATGCATGAATAAAATTTAATGATTTCTGTCAATCACGCAATAATTTAGCCAATAGCAATATGCGGCCTTCTGAGGCCGAGAGTTATCAAAATAACCATGGCTTGCCGGCAGGCTCTCTCTTCCTCTCCTTCCCACCCCCTCCCCCCTCTTTTCTTTCTCGCCCCATTCCCCCTAATCTCCGCTCGTTGCGCTCCGATACTCCAGAGCCGCAACGCAGGCTAGGATCGTATGTAAAAGACTAACCAACTACCTAACTAACTGACTGACAGTATGTAACTAATATATCCTAAACTATACCTTATTGGTACTAATTTTCGCGTCGCTTTAATTTCGCGATTTTCGCGATTTAAAAAAAATCGCGAACTTAAAGCGACGCGAAAAAAAATTCCCGCGAAGTTTAATGTCGCGAAATTTAATACCCTCCTATATTTCTTGTTTTCTCAATTTAATGAAGAAACACATGTCTACGTATTGTGTATAATGTGTAAAAGCTCTATGGCATACCTACAGATGATAAACAACAGTTTAACAATCAAATTTCACTATCTGTGTTGCTTTGAACCTCTTCATCTGTATCGCTATCGTCATCTTCAAGTTCTTTCAGCACCTCTTTTGTACAGTCATTGAAGAAGAAGTGTAAAATAATAATAAAATTCTCGAAATAAAATGTTGTTTTTTTTCATTTTCGCGAAAATTAATTCCCTAAGAAAATGATTTTGCACCCAAATCGCGAAAATAAAGACCCGCGAAATATGCCGACCTTTTTTTCGCGAAATTAAGTGCCCGCGAAAATTAGTACCAATAAGGTAGTTATAAGCGAGAAATACATTTACAGTAAAACTAGGGTACTAAAAAGCTAAACCAAGACTGGATACTATAAGAATGCTATCATAGTATCATAATTAAAACGGTACTGATAAAATCATCCCTTACATTGTGAATTGACTGAACATAATATTATTTCACAGTAATGTCATTATCATACAGATAGGATAATGCATTTCATGCCATGATCCTCTATGGGTGATAGAATTCTTCCTGAAGTATGTGTTAAAACGTGGTCTGTCATATATCTTTGCAGGAAGTGGCTCGTGCATGCATTCTTGCCATGGAGTACAGAATGAAATACCGTAAAGACGTCATCGTGGACATGAACTGTTACAGACGTTGGTGCGTTATAATTTGTGGAACTACAAAGAAAAGGATCCCACTATGATTACTTAGATTAGAAAAGTATGAGGGCCCGTCCACACGGATACGTTTTCACAAGTTTCCATTTTCATTTCAGATGGAATGAAAGTATTGCATCCACACGATCATTTTCAGACGGTTTTGCCCGTTCACACGAACACGATACATGCGACTAACTTGCTTTCAACCGAGATTACGCTGCGCATGCCTGGAAAGCGATCACGTGACCAATTGTTTTCAAAAGTTTGTGTTTTCAGTGAGTTTGATCTTCCACACGAAAACGATAGCGTTGCGTTTTCAAATCTTTGGACTCTGGAGAACAGTTTCAAACATTGCATCAGTCATCTAAAACGTTTGCATGTCATGTTCGGGGAATAAAACGCAACAAAATAAATAGTTTTCTTAACTCTGTATAGGGGCCACAACGAGCTAGATGAGCCCTCATTTACCCAACCTTCTATGTACGCATTCATCTCAAGCCACAAGAGTGTCCCGGATGCGTATGCAGAAGGGCTTGAGCAGAGGGGTGTGGTGAATCACGAGACACTAAAGGAAGACGTGGCAGGGTACACTTCCATGCTTAACAGGGAGATGAAACGATCGGAAGGGTGGGTACCAGAAGCCGTTCATCTTAAGACATTCTGGAAGGACGTGGTGGAGGCTGACCCTCACACTATTACTGTATGGGATACAGGTAAATACTAGAATGAGTGCTTAAAGACATCTTCCACTGTAAAATAATGCTTGCTGTCAAATGTTTGTTATGGATACCTAAATCTAATGCTGTGTTTGTTATGGATACCTAAATCTAATGCTGTGTTTGTTATGGATATCTAAATCTAATGCTGTGTTTGTTATGGATACCTAAATCTAATGCTGTGTTTGTTATGGATACCTAAATCTAATGCTGTGTTTGTTATGGATATCTAAATCTAATGCTGTGTTTGTTATGGATACCTAAATCTAATGCTGTGTTTGTTATGGATACCTAAATCTAATGCTGTGTTTGTTATGGATATCTAAATCTATTGCTGTGTTTGTTATGGATACCTAAATCTAATGCTGTGTTTGTTATGGATACCTAAATCTAATGCTGTGTTTGTTATGGATATCTAAATCTAATGCTGTGTTTGTTATGGATACCTAAATCTAATGCTGTGTTTGTTATGGATACCTCAATCTAATGCTGTGTTTGTTATGGATATCTAAATCTAATGCTGTGTTTGTTATGGATATCTAAATCTAATGCTGTGTTTGGTATGGATATCTAAATATATTGCTGTGTTTGTTATGGATATCTAAATCTAATGCTGTGTTTGTTATGGATACCTAAATCTAATGCTGTGTTTGTTATGGATACCTCAATCTAATGCTGTGTTTGGTATGGATATCTAAATCTATTGCTGTGTTTGTTATGGATATCTAAATCTAATGCTGTGTTTGTTATAGATACTTAAATCTAATGATGTGTTTGTTATGGATATCTAAATCTAATGCTGTGTTTGTTATGGATATCTAAATCTAATGCTGTGTTTGTTATGGATACCTCAATCTAATGCTGTGTTTGTTATGGATACTTAAATCTAATGCTGCATGTGTATCAATCTAATGCTGTGTTTGTTATGGATACCTCAATCTAATGCTGTGTTTGGTATGGATATCTAAATCTATTGCTGTGTTTGTTATGGATATCTAAATCTAATGCTGTGTTTGTTATAGATACTTAAATCTAATGATGTGTTTGTTATGGATATCTAAATCTAATGCTGTGTTTGTTATGGATATCTAAATCTAATGCTGTGTTTGTTATGGATATCTAAATCTAATGTTGTGTTTGTTATGGATATCTAAATCTAATGCTGTGTTTGTTATGGATACTTAAATCTAATGCTGCATGTGTATCAATCTAATGCTGTGTTTGTTTCCTGTAAATTGTACATTAGATGTCAGATTGGACCGATTTTATTGTCCATAAAACTTTTTGAATTTCTCGGGCGCTGGCATCTTGGATATTGTGATGTCACACGGTTGTCCCTATTGTAAAACAACACTAGCTCTTTCGTTTTGTTATCCATAGCAAATATTTCCTGTTCTAACTTATTAATCTACACTAGCTTCCAGTTAAATCTAGAATAGTCTTGAAGATACCTAACAATGTTAAGCCATTTATAGGCGCATAATAATCTTAGATCTAATATAACGAGTTACTTCTGGTAACATCTCGTTCTAAATTTCTCTCTACTCTTGGTGATAGGTCATTTACCTCAACTGCACCTTCTCTGTGGAATAAGCTACCATCCAGTATCAGGGAAATCGAATCCTATGATAGTTTTAAGAAGCAGTTTAAGACTCTTTTATTTAGAAAGGCTTTTAACTTATAGTTATTTTTTCCGTATGTTATTTAATGTAATAGGCTATTATCATTATTATTAGTTGTTATTTCATCTTTATTAGTAGTTAACTTTGTATATAAGCGCATTTGAGCACCTTTAAAGTGCCGCTTATAAGCACTAGCCAGAAATCGTTGATATGGGTGGAGTAATGTGTTTTAAATCTTGTTCAATCATTTTAGGGTGATTTCAGGCATCCCAGACCTCCTATATTTCCTATATATCCTATAATTTGTATAGGATCTTATAAAGAGCCTATATTTCAAGAAATCCTCCTATATTTCCTATAAATAGGATGTATGCTGAGTGATACATTTATATTTTGCACTTTTTAGCATTTTTGTTGTGAATTAAAAAAAGCAAAATTCTTTCCTATCTAAAAAAAACGGGTTTGATCAAACACATTAAAAGTTCACATGTTTTAAAAATTGTGTGTTTATTGTTTACTATTTATTGTTTGAAAGCTATTTTAGCTCCTATAAAGTGCCTATATTTTGGGGGGAAATCCTATATTTTCCTATATTTAGAACTTGCACAGCCTATATTTCCTATCAAATTTGTCCAAAAAGTGTCTGGGATGTACATGTATGTGATTTATATGGTCATAATATTGCTTCATCCTAGAAATGACGTCATTTAAGGCACATTATGCTAATGAGTTGAACATGAATTGAATATATGAATAGATATTTAGGCAAGCCTAAAAGCGGAGCTCCCAATTATCTGAACTGATCGCGAGGTAACCCGAAAAAAATTACGGTAAATTATATAAAGAAAACAAAGATAAAAACGCAAAAATAACTGGTATGGTCAAAGGAAATCAGTGCAAAAGGTTTAGAAGAAAAAAGAAAATAACGGAAAATGAAATTTGTTCAGGCACGTCGCTCGTCTGGCGGAAAACCGGAAGTCAACCAATTTTTGCTCTCATCCTATGGTGCTCTGTCCATTCTCAACCCCAGACCATACTCATATCTTACCGCACATGCTCTACGAGCATCCGCAGTAAGAAATAAGAGAAGGGTCTGGGGTCGAGAAGGGACGTTTTCAGTCAACATATCCTCGCTCTAGAATTACCAATAATCAGTAATTGGCTTTTGCTCTTCAATTATCAATAATCGCTAATTCTGGAACACAAATTAAACAATGACATTCTTAAAACCAGTCATGGATAAAGATAAACAATTGTCCAAATCCGAACGGCGGTAGACGCGCTTAGTGTAGTGGTCGTGACGCCTGCATTACCGAGCACAACACGCAAACAATTACGAGTTCGAGCCCGAGTAGGAGCGCTCAAAAAAAACTTTTTCTCGCTTACCTTATCTTCTTGTTTACCTGTAAACCCTAGCTCTAGGTGAGTGAGAACCCGTCGTTTACCCGTGAACTCGTCCGATGGTTAGGGTTCGGTTTTTATGGTTCGGGTTAGAATTTGTCGTAGTATTACCAATAATCGGTATTTCAAGCGTGTTTGCCATTTACTTATTATTGGTAATTGTAGAGCGAGGATGCGTTGTTTCAGTATACCTCAACATGCGTGCATGCTTCTCATAAGGTATACCGCTGGAGGCCTTACAGTATGTGGGCGCCAAGTCAGTCGAGGTTCCCCTGGACTTCACCGTTCATCCACATCTAAAGAAGATGCACATTGATGTGCGGTTCAACAAGCTCAAAGAAGGAACATCTATTGACTGGGCCACGGCGGAGGCTTTAGCTCTGGGAAGCTTGTTGTACCAAGGTCAGTTAGTGAGCCCTGCATGTCGAGAGTTCTTTGTAGATTCAGTAACACGACTAGTGTTTGTGACCAGATAGGGAGAGCGAGGCCTGTTTAGAGTGGGGGCTGGGACAAATATGAGGCCTGCAGGATTGGGGTAGGGTGGACTTTCTCAGAAAATTTCAGTGTATACACCATTTTAATAAGTCTGACTGTAAGTATAATCAATGACGTACATCTCGTGTAGATCAGGACTTGAATGCGTGTTTTAAAATGTAGTTATCAGCGCCTCTGTTATATCTTGCAAAGTCTGAATTTTATTTCCATTTTTTTTCAAGAAATCATAAGTTAACATTCACGATTTGTTCGCTTTTCCGCGATTCATGTCACTATAATTTAATTCCAACCAAGGGTCTTGCCTTCATATGATTGTATTCCTTTATAATTGTTGTACGTTGTATTTCTATTGCTATTTATTATTCTATAAATTTATAATTTGTAATTCGTTTTTCTTCTATATATCCTATTGCTAGTGTTAGTTGAAAATATTGTAACCTTTTATAAATGACAATTGAAAAAGAGATCGAAATACATGTAGATCGAAATAGATGAAAAAAAAATCTTTTTCAATTACGCCTCCGACTATTCCATATTTGGACTACTTCTTGGTGGTTTAAAATATAATTTTAGATTTAATTTTGCCTCTTGTCTTTTTTTTACTACTATCGGATGTCGGTAGATGTATGTTTAGGTTGGGTTTAGAGCATCACTGTTAGAGTGTGAGTGATTTTGAAGGTAAAATAGTAACGAGAAAAATTACCACAACGGAAATGTTTGGGTCAATGTGTAAGCCAAAAACAGTGGAGTAATGTGTGTTTGTTCGCTTGCTATTTTTATTAATCATTCTTTTATTCATTACTAGTTGTCGCGAGCTTCTCAGAGGCGGATTTATGGGGGGTGGACTGGCCAAATTGCAGCATTTTACAGAGGCAATGCATGTTCCTGGACAAAAAATCTATAACAGCCACCCTATCTCTGTGACTTGTTCTAGGGTTCCATGCTCGTATCAGCGGTCAGGACGTGGGGAGAGGGACGTTTAGCCACAGACACGCCATGTTGGTGAATCAGAAGACAGACGCGATGTACATTCCACTTAACAACATACGGGACGATCAGACAGGATTCCTAGAGGTACGTGATTTCTAGCCTCCTCCGCATGAAACCGGGCTTCCTGTGGTAAGAAAGGGCCGAGCATGGGTCTGAGGCCGTCGCTGGATCTAAAATATATAAGAGTTGCCTGCGGAAGAGGCTATGTGACTTCATGGCTTAATAGGCTTTATATAAATTGCTGCACTGAATTTCCGCTTTGTTTTATCACTATTGGTTTAGGGAGAAACACTGGTGTTACACCGGTATTTATCATCTGGTGTTCATTATGCTGTATTCAAAAGTCATTATGAAGTATTGTTTGTCATACCTTTCCTTCTGAGGTGGTTTACAACGTGGTAAAACGTCTTTGAAAACTGGTATAATCAACTAAAAGTCGACTAAGGTATGCAAGTCTAACCGCCTTGGGAAGCGATTAGCAGCTGACGTTTCGATGGAGCGCTGGGTGGGGAAACGGTTTATAAAGTGTTGAGCGCATAATTACCGCTGAGGAAACATGTACTCGGATCAAGGATCAAAGGAAATTGCGCCAACAATAGAAATGCTAATAGCTGTAACAGGGATCATAAAGAGTGCTGATGAATAAAATGAAATATGCTGATCTAAGTATGAATGAATACGCGAATTATGATATTAAATGAACGAAAAGCGTTCATTAATGCCGTTAGGTGCCAAAGTGCCTAATTTGAAAATAAAGTTCTGTTCTTTTCGTTTACGTGTTGGGGTAGTGCCTTAATGAAGAGAAATGCCACATATAGTGATGTGATTGATAGAATGATCGGGAAGATTAAAGTGGCGAGCTACTGGTTTGGGCGAGATCCTTGCTCTTAGATCTAGCAAGTGTTCGCGGAATCGATCTCCTAATCCTCGCCCTGTTTCTCCGATGTAGAGTTTGTTACAAAGTGTACAGGCGATACTATAAATAACATTACTAGACGCACAGTCAAAATGGTCCGTAACTTTAAGGGAGCCTTTGGGTTCTGAAGTTTTAGTGAAAGCACGTGTTACATCAACAGTACGGCGGTCGAAAAAGTGTTTTAAGTGCTTTAAGTCCCTCGTCATTGGGTATGATCGTGACAGTGTACAGAGACTTAACATGAATAGGAGCTAACATGTATTATCGGCAGGAAATGAAAACTGGTCAAAAATCTTAAGTGCATGGTTAGTGTCCTTAGTGTAGGAAGGTAAAGATTGAACGGACGGAACCATCTGCTTATCAAGGTAACTAGAAATGAATTCAGTAGGGCAGTTACAAGCAGAACAATGGGACGGTCTGGGTTGTTAGGTTTGTGGATCTTAGATAACAAGTAAATGTGTGATGTTCTAGGAGTAGTAACAATAAGACTGCGAAAAGTAGGCGGAAGTTCATCAAATCGTTAACTGTTAACATCAAATCCTTTGACGGCCAGTTGTCGGAAAGCTTCCTGTCTGTCAAGGTCGGTGCGCCAAAGAACTACGGCACCGCCGGCTTGATTGATTACGATATCCTTACGATTGCGAATAGTTTTAAGGTGCTAACCACTCCTCCTTAGAGAGGTTAGAAAATTTGATATTATGATTGAAATTGAGTTTGTGGATGTCCCGGCGACATTTTCTAACAAAAAGATCTACGGAAGCGACCTGGCCTTCTGAAGGTATCCAATTAGACTTGCGAGTGTAGATTAACCAGAACTGTTCATGAAAAAAAGCTTTAAAGTTAGACGCGACGGAAAATTCGTCTGCTTTCTTACAAGTAGATACACAATTTAAACCTTTGCTGAGACTTGATTTTTCAGCATCAGAAAGCACGATTAACATCCTCTAAGTAACGATCACTAGTGCTAGAAAACTGAATAGCAGAACGAAAACCCTTAGGAATGACTTTTAAAGTTAAAGCAACGACCTATAAAATTGATACGGCTACAGAATCTAGTCTAAGAAAAAAATAGGTACGGCTATACGAAACGCTAAACTGCTAGTAATAGAAGGAAAAGGTTGAAGGTAACTTACGCCGCGTAAACCAAACAACAAACATCAACAATAAAATCACCAGAAAACACGGTCGCACACAAAACAACGGAAACGCCAAAGAACATCAGTGTAAACTTCAGTGTTTAGCCCAAGTGCGACCACAATCATCATCGTCATCATTATCAATATCATCATCACCGTCATGTCATCATCATTATCAATATCATCATCACCGTCATCATTATATCATCATTATCAATATCATCATCACCGTCATCATTATATCATCATTATCAATATCATCATCACCGTCAACATCACCGTCATCTCATCATCATCATCCTCTTCACCGTCATCATCATCAATAACAAAAACAACATAGGGTATATGCAACATAAATATATATGCCCCATAACTACATTTAGTGCTTGCACTACACTTAAAGTAAAGTAAAGTAAAGTAAAGTAAAGTATAAAAGCAACCTTATGTCAGTAACGTCGGTAACTCGTGACAGTCTGCTGATACTGATAGTCCGACATACTTCACATGACAACACCATGATACTTGACGGAACAACTGTGACTTTAACAAGATTCCAGAATGGAGTAGATTTATAACTTCTACGTTCTGTTAAATAGGATAATTATCCACTTTTCCTATAAAGCCATGAAACATTTCGAACATAATGTTTTCATGCATGACAACATTTATTGAAACTATATTTGTTATACTGAAAAGTCCTTGATACAAATCTCTTTCCTTTAGATCTGTAATAGCCACTTATCCGAGGAAGGTGTCCTGGGTTTTGAGTACGGGATGAGTATTGAGAACCCTAACCATCTCATTATCTGGGAGGCACAGTTCGGAGATTTTTTCAATGGTGCACAAGTAATCTTGGACACGTTTATATCATCTGGAGAAAGTAAGTGTTCACGTTATATGGACGTCTGGTCCTTACTTGCCATTATTAATTAGTGGTTACAATACCAGAAACAAGTCAAACTTACATCTTCCAAAGGCTAAAACAAACTGGGGCAAACGAAAACGTATACCAGGCATCGAAGGACTTTAATAATTTAGATGTTCGGTCTGTAACTTCATTATCGCTATTTAAGCTCAAACTCAATTTATGTAATTAATCGTTTAATACTCTGACCATACACGCGTATATATTACTTTTTCGATTCCACTTTTTAACCTAAAGACTTCACAGGTTTTACTTAAGTGCCACTACCATCAAAATTTGAAATGGTGATATTTTTGCGTATTTGTAAAGTAAAGCTATACACACCGTTTTTTGATATGACGACGGGAAGTCTTATTTTGGGGGATCCGAATCTTGAGATTTTATGCCCGCCATTACTCGAACCCGTTCCTGTGACAGAGCTATGACATGCAGAGCTAATTTCCAGCGGACGTGGTGTCATTTTCTCAACACAACAACATGCAGGACTTCGTTTCACACAAACGTTCACCTGAACTGTAAGTAAAGTACTATTTTTCATTCATCGAGATTACAGTTCCTTGGCCTATAACAAACACAGAGTAGACATTTCTAATCGAGCTCGATCGCAATGATCTCTAAATGATCACTTCACGCTTGGGCCATAAAAAAAAGGGAAAACCTCACAGTACAGACCTCGCACTCAGTCAATAAGCGGTATTTATCATATGACCCGTACGGCCCCCCGCGCGCTTTCCTTTCAAAACCATTCACAAAAGTCACGTGATGAGGGCCGGACGTGTATGGCGTGAGCGGGCCGGACGGCCCTGCACAATTTGTTCTTGCTGTTTTGCGGTTTGATCTACAAAAGAATATGGTCATATGATAAAAAAACCTATTGACCGAGTTAGGTCGGGCCGGACGGGAAAATATGTGGCTCTCGGTCATTTTGTACGTCATGACCTCGAGCCAAATATTTTCCGACCTAACTCAGTCAATAAGTACCTACTGTATTATTTTGCGTGAGAGATAAAGGATTTCCAATTGCTTTCCGCAAAGGTGTAACAGAATATATCGAGAACATACCCAATATTATAGGAACGAAGCCCTCACTTTAAAATAATATCATTACTGTATCTGATCCTCCCCTTTGAATATCTACGTGCTTAAAGTCTGGTGCTAAAACATGCCAAAGCGTATATATAGGTTATTACACAGAAAATTGTGTAATACGACTGGGTATTTTTATGCCGGAGTCAGTTTAATTTTTTCGAGCCTGAAAGAAGAAACAAATTCAAATTGATGAGTACAAATTCACAGCCATGTTACACAATTTTCCGTGTAATAAATTGTTTATTATATGACGTCCAGCTGCATCAAGAGAAACAACTGCCCATTTTCGTAGATCCACAGCACATGACGAAGATCATCATCGATAATAGGACAGACACAAGAACAAATAACTTCAATTGTTGAACTGAGTTTTTCAAGAGACTGTTGTGCGCGGGCGCTGATAAATCTTGTCGCGCGCTAAAGCATCATTAGCTAGTACTGAGTCCTATTTTAATTGGCTTGCGCCTTTACAAAACCTTTCAAGTGTTAAATTAACCTGTTTGTGACTCGTGTAATACGCTCGCTTATTTGCACTCGCTTTGGCCGCATTTTCACTGGAAAAAAGCCAAGTCGTATATATAATAACTGTATTTATTATACATTTTACTCACTATCTCAATTCTGATTGGCTGCATGAGAACACAGCTAATTCTCGATAGCTGGCTATAGCATTGACTGCGCATGCGTACAATATCTGAGGTATTGTCTGTAAATTGTGACGTCACACTGCTATTATCTGTAGGTATTACCTGTAGATAGCGCTCGAATATAAGCAAGTACGACCATTTTACGCTAGAAAGTAGAGACATTCTTTCTCTTTTTTTGTGCCATTTTCTATTTTAAGCTCTCAGCTATGTTTCCAGCCTTTCGTTTTCCCTAAACTTGCAAGTAAAAGCAATTTGAGCTCGAATTAGAAACAACACATCTTGAAATTCAATCGTAAACAAACCAATTTACGGCGTTTCATTTAACTTCGTTTTCGCTAGCCGTTACTTTTTGCTGAAACATTTGCTTAAAATGTATAATAAAACAATTATTGAATTCGGTTTTCGCATGATAGCGAAACTGATCAAGACCTCGGTCTGTGTTATCAGCCTCAGGCTTTGGCAGATAACACACACCTGTCTTGATTATTTTCGCTATCATGCTCAACCTCATTTCAATAATTGCTTATTATTATTGTTTATGTTATTTTTTCTGCCAGCGAAATGGTTGATACAGAGTGGTTTAGTAATGCTGCTCCCACATGGGTACGACGGCGCAGGCCCCGAACACTCATCATGTCGCATAGAGAGATTCTTACAGGTTGGTAATTCTTACAAAAGCTTCGCTACTATAGTAACCACAACTAGTAGCTAAACCAAGTAGGCCTATATATTTAAATGTTTGTACGGGTGCCGATGAATGACATTGGGGCTTCATATTTAAAAACTTGCGATACCGTGATGTGTTCTCTTATTTACCACGTTTTGCGTCATCGCATGGTCAACATTGTAAGCCGAGTGATTGTTGTTGATTTCTGGAGGCGCTAGCCGAGTGATTGTTGTTGATTTCTGGAGGCGCTAGTCGAGTGATTGTTGTTGATTTCTGGAGGCGCTAGCCGAGTGATTGTTGTGGATTTCTGGAGGCGCTAGCCGAGTGATTGTTGTGGATTTCTGGAGGCACTAGCCGAGTGATTGTTGTGGATGTCTGGAGGCGCTAGCCGAGTGATTGTTGTGGATGTCTGGAGGTGCTAGCCGAGTGATTGTTGTGGATTTCTGGAGGCACTAGCCTAGTGATTGTTGTGGATTTCTGGAGGCGCTAGCCGATTGATTGTTGTGGATTTCTGTAGGCGCTAGCCGAGTGATTGTTGTGGATGTCTCGAGGCGCTAGCCGAGTGAATCCACAACAAATGTTGACCATGAGATGACGATAAACGTGGTAAATAAGAGGACATACCATGGTAAACTATCGTAATTTGTTTTACAACAACAAGCTAAAAATAGAGAAGCGAGCAGGGCCAAGAAAACAAAGAAAATTGCGGTGAAAAAGTGATTCTAGCTCGCGCTATCACGCAATCTCTTGCGCGACCAATCCCTCTTATTTCCAATGCCAATCAATGTCCTAACCCAAAACGTACAAGTAAAGCTCACTAAACAGTGACGGTTGTCGTGACGTGTTAGTTTTTCTGTGCCAAGAGAATATCCTTATGCGTAATACACTTACCATTATTGTTTTCCAGTTGACAGACAGCAAGGAAGACGAAATGGATGGTGATAGTGTTAACATGCACATTGTGAACCCTACAACACCGGCACAGTACTTCCATCTACTTAGACAACAGGTATAGGCCCCCTTAATTAATATGTAAGCCACCATTAATTAAATCAATCACTAATTATAAAGAATCACTAATTGTACCATTACGTT
Organism: Actinernus sp. WN-2022; assembly: GCA_030867875.1. Classification (NCBI taxonomy): domain Eukaryota; kingdom Metazoa; phylum Cnidaria; class Anthozoa; order Actiniaria; family Actinernidae; genus Actinernus; species Actinernus sp. WN-2022. The sequence continues at coordinate 77,839,351 of JAOWCC010001589.1, forward strand.
AAATTTCCATTCTCCTTCCCAAACACTGGGGAAAAAAACTAAATGAGGCCCAGGGGCTAATCCATTAGCCTGCGAAAACAGCCGCCTCTATTCGCGGCCCGAACGGAGCTCCACGTGGGGTCCGCGAATAGAGGCGGCTGTTTTCGCAGACTACTAATCCATAGATTGAATTGGAATTTAGCATGTTGGTTTGTGGAGGGAGGAAAACTGGAGAAAAACCCTTGGGAGTCAGGGTGAGATTCCAACAAACTTAACTCACTTGTTACCGAGGCTTGTTACTGACCATAGTGGTGAGAGGCAAAGCATTTACCACTTACACTACCCCGGCTCCCCATTGCGCGCTCCCCGACTCCCCATGACTGGAAATAATGTTCCATCCTCTGTGGAAATTCATAAATTATTGGATGTAAGTTAGTACCGCATGCACCGTTCCTGTGCATTCCAGCTTCGAGAGCAGTGTACACGAATATCCCGCAGGGTCACAGAGTTAGGAGTCCCCTAAGATTTCCGAGGAGAAAGGGTGACATGCGGACGTTTAATGCAAATGGGAAGTTACGCCTCAATTGTAAACGTTAAATGCGACGTTTATGTTATTTAAGATTATCTGTACATGCATGTATCTGTATCTTAAAGCCCATTTACACGCGCAAAAAAAAGACTGCACGGTGCCGATAAGGTTGGGGCAGTAACCAAACCAGTCCCAAATTTATTAAGGCACCGGTGCCTTAAAGTTTAGGGGTGCAGCCGAGACCACCACTAGGAGGTAATCTCGACACAGGTAAACAAGGTACCATGCCCATAAACTTGTCCGGGTAAACGCATCGAATTACTGCGTTGGGTCAGTGAAGTAACAATTTAAAACTCTGCGCATGCGCTGTTGGAAAAGAGAAATGGCGTACAAAGCAACACGCATCTATTCTGGGCAACGTTTATCGTTAGTGATAAACAACAACAGGTTCCCCTTCTCTCGTTTTGTTATCTCGCGTACCGATCGACGGTGTCGCTCTTCTTCCTTCTTTAGAACTAAACGTCGTTAGCTACACCCGCAGCGCCCTTTTCGATTTCAGAAGCGATAAACACGAAATTTGGGGTGCCGTGCCATAATGTTTTGCGTGTGGAAATGGGTCCCTTTATGTAAATCATGTTGCTTTTGATGACTAACTCTTTCCGTGACATTTCTTTACTTATCACGTTCCAGATGATGCGCAATTTCAGAAAACCTTTGATTGTCGTCGCCCCTAAACTACTTCTAAGGTTACCGGTAAGTACCGACTACCAGCTATTACAGTGTGACTACTGAAACCAGGGCCACTTAGACAACGAGAACTAAACACAGTGTGACTACTGTAACCAGGGCCACTTAGACACGAGAACTAAACACAGTGTGACTACTGTAACCAGGGCCACTTAGACAACGAGAACTAAACACAGTGTGACTACTGTAACCAGGGCCACTTAGACAACGAGAACTAAACACAGTGTGACTACTGTAACCAGGGCCACTTAGACAACGAGAACTAAACACAGTGTGACTACTGTAACCAGGGCCACTTAGACACGAGAACTAAACACAGTGTGACTACTGTAACCAGGGCCACTTAGACAACGAGAACTAAACACAGTGTGACTACTGTAACCAGGGCCACTTAGACAACGAGAACTAAACACAGTGTGACTACTGTAACCAGAGCCACTTAGACAACGAGAACTAAACACAGTGTGACTACTGTAACCAGGGCCACTTAGACACGAGAACTAGACACAGTGTGACTACTGTAACCAGGGCCACTTAGACACGAGAACTAAACACAGTGTGACTACTGTAACCAGGGCCACTTAGACAACGAGAACTAAACACAGTGTGACTACTGTAACCAGGGCCACTTAGACAACGAGAACTAAACACAGTGTGACTACTGTAACCAGGGCCACTTAGACACGAGAACTAAACACAGTGTGACTACTGTAACCAGGGCCACTTAGACAACGAGAACTAAACACAGTGTGACTACTGTAACCAAGGCCACTTAGACAACGAGAACTAAACACAGTGTGACTACTGTAACCAGGGCCACTTAGACAACGAGAACTAAACACAGTGTGACTACTGTAACCAGGGCCACTTAGACAACGAGAACTAAACACAGTGTGACTACTGTAACCAGGGCCACTTAGACACGAGAACTAAACACAGTGTGACTACTGTAACCAGGGCCACTTAGACAACGAGAACTAAACACAGTGTGACTACTGTAACCAGGGCCACTTAGACAACGAGAACTAAACACAGTGTGACTACTGTAACCAGAGCCACTTAGACAACGAGAACTAAACACAGTGTGACTACTGTAACCAGGGCCACTTAGACACGAGAACTAGACACAGTGTGACTACTGTAACCAGGGCCACTTAGACACGAGAACTAAACACAGTGTGACTACTGTAACCAGGGCCACTTAGACAACGAGAACTAAACACAGTGTGACTACTGTAACCAGGGCCACTTAGACAACGAGAACTAAACACAGTGTGACTACTGTAACCAGGGCCACTTAGACACGAGAACTAAACACAGTGTGACTACTGTAACCAGGGCCACTTAGACAACGAGAACTAAACACAGTGTGACTACTGTAACCAAGGCCACTTAGACAACGAGAACTAAACACAGTGTGACTACTGTAACCAGGGCCACTTAGACAACGAGAACTAAACACAGTGTGACTACTGTAACCAGGGCCACTTAGACAACGAGAACTAAACACAGTGTGACTACTGTAACCAAGGCCACTTAGACAACGAGAACTAAACACAGTGCAAAACGAAAATAAAGCATTCCAACTTACGAATGCTAACATATCCACACGATTTTCTTCAGAACTACTCAGTAAATTCGCCTCAGTTTTACCGGATCGATGCTCAAGCAAGTTGAAATGTTATTGTCTTGTAATCAACACTGATTGGCTCAAGTAACCGTAAGTTGGAGTGCTTTGTTTTCGTTCTTCAATGTGATTGGTTCTCGTTGTCGAAGTGGTCCCGGTTTCAGTAGTCGCACTGTAATACCCATAGATAGCCATCGTAAAGAAACCTCATTTATTGTGATGTTGATTTATATTCATACTTTAGTCTTTCAGCAAGCAAAGAGTCTTTCCATGGATGTATCACAAGTAAACCATCATTAGAGCAGGTTTCGTATGAGTGGGACAAACTACGGCACTGACTACGGCACGGTTACGGTACGACATGCCGTGACTTTGAAATGGTTTCCCATTGTTTTTGTCCTGCTGATCCAATCAAATCACAGAGTTACGGTACGGTACAGTTACGGTAAGGCTACGGACATGCTGTAGTTTGTCCCACTCATACGAAATCTGCTCTATGGACGATAAAGTATATGAAATGAGCGATGTCTTTTGCCTCTCAAGGCGGCCATGTCCACTCTACATGATATGGCCCCTGGCACCCATTTCATGCCTGTAATGGGAGACCCTGGTGTAAATGGTCCCGAGGTCCGTCGTGTGGTGTTCTGTTCTGGAAAACACTATTACGCCTTGGTCAAACGACGGGAACTTACCAAGAACACAGATACGGCTATAATTCGACTAGAGGTATGCACCAAGCTTTCATTTTATCTTGTTATACCGCAAAGTCAAACGCCTTATTCTATTGGATGAAAACATGTCACATGACAGGCGTACGTTGGCATGAATAAGAGCTTAATTATAATAGCACAATTGGTTGACTGAATTTCATTCAATATGCAGTTCGACGGAACAAATTTTCCTGCGGTCTCAAGACGCACGCCTTGGTCACGTGCATCGCCTAAGGTCAAGCTGTCGTTTCCCTAGGGAGTTAGGATTGTTTCCTGAAGTTTTGTTTCCCTGTGTTTCGATGCAGTTCGTTTTAGTTTTGACTTGGGAGGTATAACAATTAATGACTGTCACCGTTGGGAAATAGTGAGGGTCTTGGGGGAACAAAACGCACTGTTCCCCTCGGGGCCAGACATTAAGGTTACCGGATACCTTCAAAACGAAAAAGATGGAAAAAAAATGTTTTCACACAGAAATGTAGTTTTAGTAGTAGTGTCTCATATACCAAAAACTCCGTTCAAAAAAAATTAATATTGACGTAGAAATACCAAAAGGAAGTTTTTAACCGGAAGTGAAAGGTTCTTTTTGATTGACAGCAGATCAATAAACACATGACAAGTGCTCACTCTCCCGTAACGACGGTGTGGGAAATCGGCACATATTAAATTCATTTCATCTGACCAATGTTTACGTTTAGTGAGAAAAGTTTTTCCACACACGATTCCACAATTCCATCGGATGTTGGCCTTATATCTTACAAAAAGCAAGCAGGATGCCCTAACCCTTAGCTTGAAAAACAAAGAAAAAATAAAAGCAAAACTAGGCCAAACAATGCATACGACTACATTGGAGTCCTCGCAAAACCCGACAAGCGTTCGTATTTTCACTTTCAGACAGAGTGCCGAGTGGTCCACATCTGAACATAAAGTAGAATTGATAAGAGCCAGCCGAGAGAATATTTGTTTCCAAGAAAGCTCAGATGGAAACGTAGTCTGACGGTGATCCTGAATCGGTTGAACCACGATCTCGCTATTGCCGTGCTGTTTCAGACGCCTACAAATCGCTGTCTCCTCTACTAACTATGCTGGCATTCAAGGCGTCTCTATAGTTGTTCACCTTGGCTATGCCCCTCGAGGTCTTTTTGTCTTTCCCATTTTTCTAGCCTGGGAAATCAGCCGACTCTTGCCGCTATCAGTTTTTAAGTCGCACAAAAAAGAACAAACACTTTCTCGATGCGGCGCGTAGCTTTGATCGGAAATCAACATTGGCGGGAAATCTTGACAGATAGTTGAACTGTGATGAGAAATGATTGGCCAAGAGCTCGCTAATTGTTGTAGAGGCGGGGCTTCAGATTCACGCACGACAGACGGGTATATTTTTTGAAGTGCTATTTTCTCGCTTTCGATTTTCAATCAAAATAGAGTTTTTAAAAAGCTCCCACTCAAGAGAAATTTATTCGATTTGTGCGAAATTTTCACAAAATGTCAATTGATATCTCAGCTGCAAAACAGTGTCGGGGAATTGGGAATTTCTAAAAAGAGAGCTCTTGACGACGTTTCCCGCATATCTACTCTGATTATTTTTCGCCTTTTCACGCAAAGCATGACAACTTTTGAACTAAATCGAATTTTGAAATTCCCCGACACGGTTTTGTAATACGATTCCTCTAAAATACAACAAAGCAAACAGATGTTTAAACTTTAAAATATTTTCGGAGTCGGAACTTCTGAAAGCCATCTCACTAGATCGGTGAAACGGGATGGCGGAAAATTCGAGATTTTCAAAGAACTCAAAACGTTTTATGTCTTCTTGTAGCCAATTTTATAAGCTTTAAAATGATACATGAATGATTTATCTACGATGTTTCTTCGAGGCGCTACATAATTTAGACTGGAAACGCACCCTGAAGGTATCCGGTAACCTTAAGTGCTTATTGAATACCTCGGATTCAGTAGAGCGCTGTGTGATATACATGGCTACTTATCGTTAAAGCTAACAAAAACAGAAGCTTTTGAGTAGACACTGTTACAGCGCCTGTCATACTTACGTGATATGTACTGTGACTTGCAGTTTGGTGCCTGTCACTCAACCCAGCATGTTTCTAATTGGCTGCTTTGGCTCCTAAACCATTCAAATGCTGAAGAAAGGTCTACAATTTGTCTTCATGCATATCTGGGTTGCATAAACATGAAAGCAACTGTAAGATATCACTCAGTAGACTAAGGAGTAAATTGAAGGCTAACTATTTTTTATGATTTCCCTTATCTGTCACTGTCTTTGTTTGATTACGTATCCCCAGGCCCTTACGCCATTCCCGGCCGACATGATCAGAAAAGAACTCCAGAAATATCCCGCAGCTAAAGGCAAGTAAAGCGGAGTACAGAGTGGATTTCGTACGCGTGGGCAAGTTACGGCAATTACTTACTGTACGACATGCCATGACATTGAAATGGTTTTCCATTGTTTGTGTCCTTCTGATCCAATCAAATGACAGAGTTATGGTACAGTAAGTTACAGTACGGTTACGAGAAGGCTACGGAAATGTCGTAATTTTCTGCCACTCATACGAAATCCGCTCTATTGGTTTACTGCATGCTAGTACGACGTGTCGAGTGCAGCCGGCCGTAAGTTTAAGAGCAATATATATGATGTTAAAGCCGTGCCCATATTGTTAGCCCCAGGCGAATGTTTTTGACTTGGAACAAGAAATGTATTTTAAGTTCTCAGTACTTAGAGAGACCTTACACCCCGTCCACGCGAAAACGTTTTCAATTGACAACGTAAGCATTTTGTTGCGTTTTCATCTCGCAGTCCGACCACACGAAAACAATGTGTTGACGTAAAAAAAATATACAGAATGATCCTATCGAATATGTTCACATTACATTTTGTAAAATGCTTCTCGGAGTTAGTAAGCGACAAGTGAGAATACATTATGGATGCCGTTTATAGATCATTTAAATTATGGTAAAAACTCACTTCAGACAGAGTCAAGTTCGTCAGAGTAGGAAAACTAAAACATATTCTCGACAGGGCTTGTATTAGCTGTATGTGGCTAATGGACTCTCTGCCCTTTGAAAATAATTTAACGTCGATTTTAGGTCAAATTAAACTTGACTTGGTATCAACGAAATAAACTAAGAACATATCGGACGAGGAGATCACTTAACATCAAATCAAAATTGAGTCAAATTAAACTTGGCTTGGAGAAATCCTCAATGATAGGTGCGGAACTACCTATCAACGAAATAAACTAAGCCCTTTTTTGCTCTGACGAAGGACTAGCGCTCGAAACGTCAGCTGCTACTCGCTTTCCACGGCGGTTAGCATACCTCAATCGACTTTAGTTGATTATATACCAGTGTTTATCTTCCCCGCCGAAGCAGACCAACACTAGTTTTTACAGGAACTAGTTACCTATCGTAAGAACTTATCGTAAGAACTTATCGGACGCGGTACAAAAGAGAGAGAAGATCACTTACATCAAATAAAAATTGTGAAACACCGAATAGCATTACTGACTAAACTTCGTTTAAGTAATCATGGTTTGCAAATCGAAATAGGACGATATTCAAGGCCCTTTTTCCAAGAATATCAACACGAGTTATTTTTCTTCAGAGTTCGTTTGGAGTCAAGAGGAGCACAGAAACATGGGGGCATGGACTTTCGTTTCGCCTCGATTTGAGAATATTCTTGGAGTCAAGGTAAGGACTGTTGGTGGGGACACAACCAGTTTAGGGAGAGTTGCATGATACGGGATGTACTTAAACTGCTAGCAAGTTCCTTCTATTCCGCTAATTTCTATATAAGCGCGAAGCCATGGCTGCATGAACATGGTTTAACAACATGGCTTGGTGTAGAGCGGACAGGAATTCCGCTCTAAACCCTGCCATGTGTTTAGCCATGTCGTCGCGCTTATATATATAGAAATTAGCGGAATAGAAGGGACCTGCTTGCATATAGGATGTACTAAAGGCTACTACTAAAGAACTATGTAAAAAGTCGGTAACATGTTTGTAAAATGCTTGCAAAGTGTCTGTGAATGTACACATTTACAGGGTTTTTTTCCCAAACATTTTACAGAGTAGAAAATGTCTCTAAATTTACCACTATGCTCTGTAAACTTTTTGTAAAAAAAACTGTAAATCTGTACATTCACAGACACTTTGCAAACATTTACGAAGTCTGTAAATAGTTCGATATTTCCAGTGCCAGCTGAGTCCCCACCCCCATGAACGCGCAAAACATTGGTCAAAGCCAACAGTTCCAATAGGACATTTGCATCAGTGATGACGTCACATACTACAACTACCAGAACTCTTTGCGCGAATCCTTTTGTTCTTTCACTGTGGGCCATTGTCTTGGAATTCTTAAAGGAATTTTAAAATCTGAATGAGAAAGAGAGTTTGAAAAGGATTCTGGTAATTGTAGTTAAATGACGTCATTATGACAATGTTCTATTGAAGACATTAGTCTGCCGTAGATCTGGATCCGTAATGAGCAATTTCCCCTTATCTGAATACGTTTCTCCGCTGGTTTGATAGCCTGCGTGCAGACGTTCTCTTCGGGAAAGAGACCGTCTGCACGCAGGCTACTGGTTTGATACTTGTGGAGAAACAAACCGATAAATAGAACTATGCTACAGCTACAGAAACGGTGCTGATTAGCTAATTGAGACCGGAAGCGCAGGGGCAGAATCAGCTGTTAGTGAATGAAGATGAAAGGCATCATCAGAAGTATTTAGCCGTTAGGTAACACAACTGTAAGTTTGCTAGTTTGTTTAAATCAAAGACAATGGAGATTTGCAACTAGAACAGAAGGGGGGATCGGCGACGGTTGGTCCGAAAAATAAAACTAATTGAACCAAATAATAACTACTCAGTGTGTTTGTCATACAGGAACCAATGCAGTAAAAAATCCAATGCTATACTCGTCTATATGGATAGTTATCCCCTAGATGAAAAACCATGTAGATAAGGACTACTAGATTTCGACTGAGTTGTTTTTTCTGTTTTTGCTTCCTGTAGCTGAGCTACATAGGACGAAGAGTTCTTGCCGCTTCAGCAGTGGGCATCCACAATATTCATAAACAGGAAGCAGAACAACTCCTACAAGCTACCTTCCCGAGCAACAAGAGCTCAAACTAGTGCAGTTTAGTAGTGTCAGTGTAGACTAGCCTGGTGGAAATTATTTTGGAATAATTTCTGGAATAATAGGTACATAAAAAAATCGGGAATTATTCCAGAATGATTGTGTTTTCAAACTCATGAATAATTAATGAGATCAACAGAAATTTGGCCAATGTTTTCGAGTTTTGTCAAGGTGCTCCCCTTCAAAAATTGGCTTTTTGTTTTCATGTCGCTAAAAAATATTTAACAATTATTCACCGAAATGGAGGTATCCACCACTATTCACCAACACTTCGGTGAATAATTGTTGCTGCCGCAGCGAGCGAGCAAGGCAGCAGTTCTAATCTGTAAGCGGGTCCAAATCTCGATATATATTTTTTACCACAATGCATCACTTCTATTGTCTTTTTTTACCACACTGATTTGCAGGCATCTGATCGTCACGCGACATTTAAACGAGGTGGAATCTGCATTGTTTGAGCTAACTCTTTTTAAAATTTCTGTGTACGCAATCTTTGTGTAATCATGAATTTGTTGAAGTGTAGGCGAACTCTTTCTAACTCTGTGTGAACTATCAGTTTCCAAAGTGCAAGATCTCTCTAGTTATCAAGATGGTGAGCAGCAAATAATTTTCTTCTGTTGGCTTCGATAAAATCAAGCCGCCGGTTCAACACACTGAATTAGCATTTACAATCACATTCTCAGTTACAGTTCATTTCCGGTGTTAAACTTCACCGGGGAGAACAGTAGTTTGTTGTGCCGGAAACTCTCAAGAAAATGTCGGGAATTGGTAGGCTCAGGGAATTTACCGGGAGATCGTTGATATGTCGGGACAAAACGAAAATATTTCGCGACAACTTTTGAGTTACACACCACAGCTCAAACAGGATTCAGTCGCACGATAGTCCCAAAACTACAAACTGAATATATTCATCTAACACCTTGGCATTTTTATCACCCAGTATTTTTCCTGCCAAAGTACTACTGTAGGTTCTCTTCTAATACACTTCCTTAACTGAGTGTAGCAGCATCCACTACCTATTAGGTATACTAGTTTTAGTATATACCACACTCCAGGTGAATAGCCAGCACCAAATAGTTATTTTATTTTCTGTCAAATAGACAAAAACTCGCGTGAGATGATCGCTGCTTTGCTCGGAGGTGAATATGAAAGCATATTCACTGTTTGAGTAGCCAATCAGAGCGCGCGAAAAGTGATATTCACTGGTGTGGTATATACTAATACATAATATCGTACCGAAAAAGATGGCTGCTGTACATTTGACCACAATTCCTTGCGAACCTAACACGGTCAAAATAACACGTAGAAATCCTCTCTTCTCTTCAATAACAGTGTATTGGCAACAGCACTTGTACTGGCTTGTTATTAGGATAACACGTAGAAATCTTATCTTCTCTTCAATGACAGCGGTGTATTGGCAACAGTATTTGTACTGGCTTGTTATTAGGATAATACGTAGAAATCTTCTCTTCTCTTCAATGACAGCGGTGTATTGGCAACAGTATTTGTACTGGCTTGTTATTAGGATAATACGTAGAAATCTTATCTTCTCTTCAATGACAGCGGTGTATTGGCAACAGTATTTGTACTGGCTTGTTATTAGGATAATACGTAGAAATCTTATCTTCTCTTCAATGACAGCGGTGTATTGGCAACAGTATTTGTACTGGCTTGTTATTAGGATAATACGTAGAAATCTTATCTTCTCTTCAATGACAGCAGTGTATTGGCAACAGTATTTGTACTGGCTTGTTATTAGGATAATACGTAGAAATCTTATCTTCTCTTCAATGACAGCAGTGTATTGGCAACAGTATTTGTACTGGCTTGTTATTAGGATAATACGTAGAAATCTTATCTTCTCTTCAATGACAGCGGTGTATTGGCAACAGTATTTGTACTGGCTTGTTATTAGGATAATACGTAGAAATCTTCTCTTCTCTTCAGTGACAGTGTATTGGCAACAGTATTTGTACTGGCTTGTTTGTAAGATTTAAAACCTCCCTACTGCGACTTATAACGGATTTAAGGTTTTTTGCGCGCACAGGATTGTGGGTAAAAGTTCAAGCCGCCATCTTTTTCGGTAGGCGGTGGATTGTGTTGTAATATAAATTATGGGAGCATCCTAAGAACGCGTGATTTCATTGGCTGCTCAGCGTGCTTGATTTTCTTTTATAATATAAATTACGGAAGCATCCTAAGAACGCGTGATTTCATTGGCTGCTCAGCGTGCTTGGTTTTCTTTTATTACATAAATTACGGGAGCATCCTAAGAACGCGCGATTTCATTGGCTGCTCAGCGTGCTTGATTTTCTTTTATAATATAAATTACGGGAGCATCCTAAGAACGCGTGATTTCATTGGCTGCTCAGCGTGCATGATTTTCTTTTATAATAAAAATTACGGGAGCATCCTAAGAACGCGCGATTTCATTGGCTGGTCAGCGTGCTTGATTTTCTTTTATAATATAAATTACGGGAGCATCCTAAGAACGCGGGATTTCATTGGCTGCTCAGCGTGCTTGGTTTTTTTTTATAATATGAGTTACTGGAGCATCCTAAGAACGCGCGATTTCATTGGCTGATCAGCGTGCTTGATTTTCTTTTATAATATAAATTACGGGAGCATCCTAAGAACGCGTGATTTCATTGGCTGCTCAGCGTGCTTGATTTTCTTTTATAATATAAATTACGGGAGCATCCTAAGAACGCGTGATTTCATTGGCTGCTCAGCGTGCTTGATTTTCTTTTATAATATAAATTACGGGAGCATCCTAAGAACGATTGATTTCATTGGCTGCTCAGCGTGCTTGATTTTCTTTTATAATATAAATTACGGGAGCATCCTAAGAACGCGCGATTTCATTGGCTGGTCAGCGTGCTTGATTTAACAAATAAAGAAGCCTTAGCCATGTTTTATACTATCTTCTCAAACTCATTAATAATTCATGAGAGTCATCCAATGGAGGAACTGTATTTGGTCACATGCATGGGTCTTGATACCGGGTGAAACCCTTGTTCGAAGCTTCGTCAGGTGGATGCATCTTGACATCCAATGAAACACCAGTTCCAAACGCACTAGTGTTTGATCATATTTCCAACGGCCTAGTGATCAATATTTCTTAATCATCATATTCATGAACCACTAACTAATTACATACTGATAAACTACAAGTAAGGAGCGAAAAATAAAGAAATAAAGAATGACATAGAAAGAAAAAGTCTGCCTCCACTGGAGTTCGAACCACGACCCTTCCGACTGCTTGTACATACTAACTTTTAACCACTACACTACTGGTATGCTACTTGAAATCACTGCCATCAAAAAAGAATAATAAGCCGTCTATTGAATAATTAGATACAACAGTCAAACGGTAAACAATACTTGCTAATGAAGTTTGAAAATAACTTCTGTAAATTGTCGGTTTTGCATTCGCATGAGAAGACATGTCAAACACTCGTTCGTCTTTCATCAGGGGATTCTTGTTCTCAAATGCCCATCGTGTTTTATGATAATATAAAACATGGCTAAGGTTTTTTTATTTGTTAATTATAACAAATAACGTTGGGGGGAGAGAGAACCTCCGCGTGCAGGGTAGAACCAAACTTAATCTATTACGACGACACAATGCGCCTAGTACGTTAATACCAAATGGGTGTGTAACACCCAACGCTTGTTTTTCTGAAAATTCATCGAAGATAAGACCTAGTACCATGACTGGAAAGAGCGCCTCAAAATTAGCCAAATTTCAAAGTAATCGGATATATTTTCCCTCGGTGTTACGAGCACGCAAAGTTCGTAAAAATTACAAGAGCGGATTTCGATTGAGTGTTTGACGTTCAGTTTTCCTATTGGCTGTGAAAAATGTTTTGTGATTCTATCGATATCTATTAAATACTGCAGCACAAATCTCCTAGCGGAGTAACACGCCACAGGGGAGAAGTTTTGTTCTAGTTGGTATTTAGCTTATTCATGAACATAGTAGGCGAAGTACTCGATATTACGTGGTCTGAGAGGCTATTCCACTCAGGGATAGTTTAAAAAAAAAAAGAGTTTCTAAATTGTTCTGTGTTACAAGACAACTGTCGGAACTTGGTAGAGTTCGATCTAGTTCTATCATACATAGCCCGGCACGAGGTAATCTTCCTTTGGGATCTTTACAATACTATTGACGACTTTGAACAGTAGAATTAATCTTTAATTGCGCCTCCTTGTTTTGAGATCTTGCCATCCCAGTTGTTTAAGCATTTTGGAGACACTGCTATCCCATTGATAATTTGGCAATTTGCACATGTACATGTAAACCGTGCTGCCCTTCGCTGGATGCAATCTAATTTGAGTATGTCCTTATTCAAGTAAGGATCCCAGATCGTGCAGCAGTATTCAATGGATGATCTTATGAGTGGTATATATGCCAGTTCCTTTAACTTCTGTGGACACACCTTTAGGTTCCTTCTCAGGAAGCCGAGGGTGTCACTGATTTGCTCTTTTAGTGATTTTGTCAATATGTGGACTCTACTTCAAGTCATCACTTAATGTGATGCCCATGTAAGGGTGATCTTTAGCAGGGTTTAATTTGGACCCACCGATTGTGTACTCATATAGAAATGGGGTACGTGATCTATCTATACGGAGGGTATAGCACTTCGTGGGGTTAAAACTCATGCCCCATCTCTCTGCCCAGGACATGAGTGCCTCCAGGATTAATCAGCCAATCAAGTGCTAAACTAAAACCACGTGTCTTGGTCCATCACGCCATCCCGATTACGTTTACTTTTCCTCGTGATTGGTTCAAGTAAAACCAATCGTGAATTACTTCAGTTCGTGATTGGCTCGTTGTGTTGTTACTTGCTCGTGATTGGTTCAAGTAAAACCAATCGTGAATTACTTCAGTTCGTGATTGGCTCATTGTGTTGTTACTTGCTCGTGATTGGTTCAAGTAAAACCAATCGTGAATTACTTCAGTTCGTGATTGGCTCATTGTGTTGTTACTTGCTCGTGATTGGTTCAAGTAAAACCAATCGTGAATTACTTCAGTTCGTGATTGGCTCATTGTGTTTTCACTTGCTCCTGTGTTTGGTTCTGTGATTATTCAGTTTGGTTTTACGACGCTCATTTGAAAACCGCTCTATCTGCGACGTGTTACTAAGTTTTAGCTAACTGGAGAATACTGTCATATGTGCTGCTAGATCTAGCTAGGCCCAAAATCGTTCTAAGAATATAGTGGATGGCGTCCTCATCCTCGTTGGTGCTCTTTCTAGTCATGGTATGTTTTTTTCCCATTAAAGGTCGTCTTAGTGTTTTTACTTGTTTTATTAAAGAATATAACTTGGCTTAGCTGAATTTAAAGTGCATTTAAAGTTTGATAGCTATGAACCTCCATAAAGTTTTGAGTACTTCTGTGAAGAAGGTTTTGGTTTACAGTGAATACTTTATGTTCTACGCTTGTTTGAAATCGTGTAAATTTGACCTTTCCTGACCCATGACCGCGTAAGAAAAAGCCTGGGTAGACGGCATATAATTAATTCGACTTTGCAATCATTTGAAGAAATACTTAACATTTTGACTAAAATGACTTTTCTCTTTACTAACAACTCGCAAACTGTGTATAGTTTCTATGCATCGATGTTGTTGTGATAGAAAGTCGCCACGGAGAATAATGCATTAATGAGATGACTTCTACCCAGGCTTTTAATTACGCGGTCATGGGTCAGGAAAGGTCAAATTTACACGATTTCAAACAAGCGTATAACATTGAGTATTCTCTGTAAACCAAAACTTTCTTCACAGAAGTATTCAAAACATTTCGAAGGTTCATAGCTATAAAAAAATGTAAGAAGGGTTATAGGCACCTTAAGTAGAAAATTATTAAATGTAGTAGTATTTTTAATTATATATAATATTATTATACTAATTAGAATCATTGGGATAAACTTTCGTTAAGGTGAAGTATCACGAGCAACAATTTCTTGCAACGTTGAAGCGCGATGTTACACGTATTGATTGGCTGGTAAGTGATGAAGTCGATGTGTCGGCGCGCGGATGCACAACGTAAAACAAAGATGGCAGACGTTCTTTCTAGATTTGTTGCGCAACAAGTTGCAACGCCAGTGGCAAAAATAAGTAGTAACTTCTACTTTGTGCAACATGTCGCTGCAACATGGAATTTTGTTGTGTGGTAAGGTGTTCGAGTGAGTGGTAATACGTGTAACATCGCGCGTCAACTCGCAGCGCAACAGTTGCACTAAATAGGCAATATTCGTATTCTCACGGACGAGCTGGAACGAGCACTCAATGGAGGCTCATGCGGGGGAATCTTTCCTAATGCTAAATAGTTTTTAGCGAAGAGAGGAGAAGAGAGGAGAAGAGAGGAGAAAGGAGGGGAAAGGAGGGGAAACTGGGAATGAGAAAACAGAAGGGCCACCACTGCAAAATGTACGCTCCGCTGACCAAAAGAATGAAGGCTCTGGAGTACAAATACACATTTTCTAACTTAGGAACTCACACTGAATTACAAATTAAGAAACGTTAAACCTGTTAAAGTCTTAGGTTTAACTTGAAGGATTAACACAGTTTGGTTGTTTTTGGCGAAAGAGTTCACGTACACGTTCCTAAAACTTGAAACGGGTGATTGTCATTGTTTGTTTTTTGCTTTTTTCTGAATGGGCGGGAAACGCGCGCTCTTGGCTCAAAAATGCGCGTGACGTTTTGCCGCGGTGTGACTTCGGAGTCGGCTTTGCTAACCCTTCCCAGTATACAGTATCCTATCTTCTCTTAACCCCCTCGGTACCCGGGCTATGTCAATTGGCCACTTGAGAAACGAAAAAACGACTGGGTCGAGTTTGTAAAGTCAATTTAATCATAATTTAATTAAGAAATGAACTCCATCACAAGAAGTCTTATTTTTGCGATTTTTGAAAGCTCTCCACAGGGTAAATATCGAATGAAACGTCACCAGATCAGATTTGGTCAACTTACTAATTTTGATGTACTCTTTCTTGTGATGGAGTTCATTTCTTAATTAAATTATAATTAAATTGACTTCACAAACTCGACCAGTCCTTTTTTCGTTTCTCAAGTGGCCAATAGTGTGTATTAAACTGGTCTGTAAATAAACAAGCGGTCAGAACACATACCAGACTCTTGATGTGTTGATAGCAAACAGGAAAGTGTTAGTAGTTCTTCAGACGCAAGTCTGGTAAGGTTTTCTGTAGAATTTATGATAGCCTCTTTCTTTCCCTCGGAGGTACTAGTAGTGTGAACGCTGACAAACGTGGAGCTCTTAAATTTGTGGGACAGCACATTACCGGCTGCAAAAGTAGTAAACCCAGGTAGATCGGAAGGTTAATTATTGTTTTAGAAAAGGTACGGTGATTGAGCTAGTAAACGGCTATGGTTTCCCCCGATACAAGTGATTTTTTCATTAGGTAGCTGTTCCTCACCTCTCCGTCTGATCGCCATTTCATCAGTCTATATGTTGTTGTCATTCGTTTTAGTATTCCTCCTAAAATAATCCAGTGGGGGAGAAAAAAAGGGAGGAGGGGAGAAGTGAGGACTCGCCCTCGTAGTAAAAAAACAACGCCTTTGCACAATGAATTCGATCTCGACCTGCAAATGAAAGGCCTTCTATTCTTCTGGGATAAAGAGGTTTTAGCTATCAGAAACTTCCCAGTGTGGACAGCAGTGGAAGGAAACGCTCTCGGTAGATAAGAAGTGTCATGCCAACTGATAGCTGTTTTATGGAGGCGGTAAGAATCTTGGACACTTTACTTCTTTTAGCACGTGTGCATTCTGCCATGGACAACGGAGTGTTTGAGTGTTTTTGTCACCCACTGAATCTCGAATCTAAAGTCAACAAAAAACAAAACTAGTAAAAACGCCTAGAGAACACAGCACAAAGGCAAAACTTATACCGGATCCCATTAGATTTGTGGCCGGAAGTTTCCCAGCCAAGAATAATCAACAGTGCGTGACAGGATAGCCCTTAGCTTCGCCGCTGGGTGGGTACCCGGATGTGGTTCAGTTGGGTTTCCTTTTCCTTTCCACAGCAGAGCTGCGCCGTTCAATAAGTTCCTATTTCCTCTCGTTAACGTCGGGCTCGATAGGAAATGTTTTGAACGTGAGATGGTATTCTGAACTGTGGACAGCAAACAATTAAGCAATATATTTTGGGGCATGGTTTCCAATCTCTTTTTTCGACCGGCTTGGACCTCTGGAAATCCAGGTAAGCATAATATATGATACATACATTTCGTGTAAATATGTATACTTAGCTGCAATGGAACACGTTATTGAACTGAGAAAAAAAGAATTTGGTCTGAAAGGTAGCGGCTTCGTGTTTGTATGTCGTGCCTGAAGATGGTGCTCCAATCTTTGTTTCCCATGGCATGGAAAATGCCAAACTAGCTATGTGCCGTATGTATATTTAGAAACTTTCACCTGTCTTTGATCGATACATCTTTACTTATCGGCCCGTTAAAATTACTGTGGCTTAATCGCACGTCTGGCTACATGCCGTTTGAAGCGCACAAACACTTTTAAATCAATATACTCTTTCTTTCATACTCTTCAGTTTTGAAAATATAATGTGTGCAAATAGTGCAAACTCCTTGGGTAGACCAGCACAGCCGCATGCACTCTTTCTTATTATAAAACTTCATACTAGCTGAAAGCAAAGGTAAAGAGTGTTAAATCAATGTTTTTTTGTTTTGTGAATAGTTTAGAATTTTCTCGAACATTTGTTGTGATTCTTGAACAACTTCAGTCACAAGACAAATGCCTTGACTCGGTTGTAACCTGCAGCTTTTATAGGGCATATGCATAGAAACTGGGCTCCTGGAGATAGTAAAACCATGATCACAAACATAGTTTTACAAGACGTACTTAGGAAGCCAAAACATTGAAAAATGCAGGATTTGACGGTACGGATAACGGATCTTACAGAACAGTTCTGACATTGCGGTTTCTGCTTAATTAAAGGAAACATCGCATGCACCACACCGCATTCAACCAAAAACCACTAATATGCATTAACAAACCGGGTTTTTACGTGAATTAAGCAATTAAATATTAAATCGGAAACATACCGCACCGCATCAACTTAACCACCCTTGGTTAACCTAAACAAACAATATAACACGGCCACTCGACGTACGACGCGGGCCATCAGCTATTACTGATCTCGTGTCAGCGCCATACGGCAAAACAACTAGCGGCTCGTTGTCTTCTTGGTCTAGGTTATGGGTAGATCTAAATCGGCGGCATTGTATGGCATGCTTTGAACTTCACAACCCTCATATAGCGTACAGCCCACTGTTGATCAGACCGTTGACAATACCACACCTATGCGTTGTGTTTTGACTGAAAATCGTAACCGCAAAACCAGCAGGCTACCGACTCGCTGGGTATTTCAACAATTGAGCGTTTATTAGCACAAGTTTATTTTATATTTTATCAAAACTAATCATCAATGAATACTAATAATATACCACCTGCATTCCAACGCCAAAGTTGTGTGTCTTCGACATTATCAAAATACGAGGATAAATGTTCGAATTCGATTCTATAGCCGTAAATTACATTGCTGCTTCAAAATATTGTCAAACTGAATTCACCTCAAAGGATAAGTTGCACACACCTTATCAGCATATCATTGCTGGAAAAAGGGTGACGCGCCGTACCGGAGACATCGTGTCAAGGTCTAAAGAAGTCTGCAGGGTTTTGATAGCTCAGTTATATCATTTTACCGGCGAAGAAAATAGCAAACTGTCAAAGCCCGCAAATTCCGGCAAATTGGCCATACCAGACTTTGATCAGCCCCTATGGCTATGGTTGTTTCAGGTCCCGTTAAAATTTAAAATGTGAGCAACAACATGACAACTGCGAGCGCGCCTCCCATACCAGCGCTACTGTAACAGCAGCACGGTAGCTCTACCCTGCTCTGCCAGACGTACATTTCACTCTATACTCTTTCGCCTGCAGAGCCGGCGTAGCCCGTTCTAGCTTTTAGACTAGGTCTTTGCTTTTTTCATCAGTGGTCAACATCGATCTGGCTGTTTGGCTGTTTTTTTTATTGCATGTGTTTTTGTTTGCGCGCTGCCACCAAACTAAAACACGGTGTTAATCGTGCCAGGGCGACTTTAGTAATGACACTTTAGCAAGATCGATATATCCGAGCCGAATTCGATCTTCGCGCCAAAATTTGGTATCTGACTGACTTGCACTTAAATCAATTAAACTTGAGCGTTTATCAACATGCCGGTGTCCCAGGGAATTTACCCCCCCCCCCTTCTCTAAATTTTATCCCTAGGAATTTCCTAGGAATCCTGCCCCCCAGGGGGTAAATTTCCTAGGAAATATATCCCCCTTCAGGGATTTTATCCCCCCCCCCCCCCCAACAAACTGGAGAAATAAACTTAGATTTCAAGAAATAAAGGGGTAACACATGTTTACCTGTGAACCGTTGTTTTCTTGTGAGATTATGTTCACTGACCGGTTAGGTTTTTTTTAAATGTAGGGTAAGGGTTTGGATTAATTCACAGAAACATTTAAGAAGCATTGCATATTAGTTTTAAATTTGTCAGTTGTTTCAATCTATTGCAATTGCAATTTAAAAAAAATTCAATTCAAAAAAGTTTCTTTATACTGAACAGCCATAACTAAATCCGTGTATGAATAGCATCTTTCTTTCTTTCTTTTTTTTTTTGAGGGGGGAGGGGTAAATTCCCTGGAGGGAGGTAGGATTCCTAGAAAATTTACCCCCCTAGGGGGTTGAGATTTCTAGGAATCCTACCCCCGGGGGAGGGGGGAGGGGAATTCCCTGGGGGGTAAATTCCCTGTGACACCGGTAGTACCCTAATCAAACAAAGGCTCTTTTTGTGCCCTCAGCCTGGTTCACACGTGACATAAAGCGCAAGCAACATACGCAGACGCGCTGCTTAATTGTGACATAAGAACAAGCACTGCTAATTATCAATTAGTATGTTGCTTGGCAGTGATGCTTGTGTCGCTAGTGTGAACTCCATCGAACGTCTACACAAAATTCATATTCGAGCACGAGCGATGCAAGCTAAACGCAAGCAAAATACGCAGACACGGTAATGTATTGATCGTTAGCGTACTTATTCTTATCTCACAATTACGACAATGCAACAAAACAACAACAAACAACATTTATTTTTCACTCGGTGTAAATAATTACAAGATTTACCTATTTTGTGAATTGAGTTGGAGGACCCGAAAGAAAACAATATCTAGAGCTATCTAGCCGGGAGGTGGGTGGGGACCACCAGTACAGGCTTCAGGACGTTACAAACACGCAAGCTAACAAAGTAACTATATATGACTTACATATACGAGAAAAAGGGAAAGTATCAAAATAGCATAGTAATCATAGTATAGTATTAATGTAAATGGTAGTTGTAATAAGATAGGAGGAATAATTCCATTTAAACAAATGACGTTTTTCTGATTTGATTGAATAAGGAATTTCTTTCCAAATCTTAATGCCATTGTAACTGCTTAACCTCTTAGTCAGTTCTAATGGTTCAGTAAAGAAGATTTGTTTTTTGTTTGTGTTTGCCTTGTATCATGATGATGAATCTCGTTTAGTGGCGTAAACAAAGCTGAGAAGGTATCGTCAGTTATCTTTTTGTGAATGATGTAATGCATGAAAAGGCTAGAGTGTAGTTTGAGGATATAATTTAAGTTTATAAAAGAGAGGTGCTGCGTGACTCACTATTCCATGCAATTTTCATTTATAATTAACATGGCTCGGACTGCTTTTTTTTAGATTTTCGATAGGTTTGAGAGCTGATGTAAGGGCGTTAGGCCATAGTAAATTAGCATAAGTTAAATGTTAATAGAGAAGGGAGGAGTTAATTTGTTTTAATACAGGGGGCACGGTGTCTTGCTTTAAAAATAATTCCAATGGTTTTAGCAAGTTTAGCTTTTATGGAAGCTTTCTGATCTTTCCATGTCAATTTTTTATCAATGATGATACCTAAATATTTAGTGTAACTTTTTCTTCAATGATTTCGTTATATATTTTTGAATTTAGTGATCTTGGTAATTGTTTTTGTTTCGAATGAGAAATGACATAGTTTGATTTTGTTACATTTATTTAGTTTATTACATAATAACCATTCTTGTCGCTTACGCAGCCGCTTATGCTTGTGTTACGTCAACACTTTGTTGTTCGCGTACGTGACGACTAGAAAAACCATAAACTTATGTTAAAGCCGCGGTATGTAAATGCTATATAAATCTTATTTTTTTATCAGAATAGTTAGAAAGTGGAAACAGTTGATGAAGCTGAGTGCCCAAATCTTTATAAGAGTAGACTTAAGTCACATGAACATTTAAATATGTTTGACTTAACTTTCTTAGCATTTCTTAGACTATTTTAGTTCTCTTATATTTCATAATCACTTTTTGTAGGTTAACCTCACGATTTCCATTCAAGATGTGTCTACTTTATATGTTCCTTACTAAGTACATGCTCATCGCTGTTTTTTTATTAGTTTAAATTTGTATTTATTTGTACATTTGTTAAAAAATACGTATGTATATGTATGTATTATTAGCATAATCCAGCCGCCGTCTATTGGCAAACTCGCCATCTGATTGGCTAGCGAGGCGCCGTCTATTGGCAAACTCGCCATCTGATTGGCTAGCGAGGCGCCGTCAATTGGCAAACTCGCCATCTGATTGGCTAGCGAGGCGCCGTCTATCGATTGATAGTCGACCGTGGACGCGCTGGAGACAAATGTCACCCTTAAAAATTGCAAAAAAAATCACAATTTCCTCGATCGCAAAGTCGATAGAACGGTGACTGGCTTGCTCTTGGTAGATATTTGTCGATAGAAACCTCGATCTCGCAGCTGTCTAATTGTTAAATAGACCGTTTATTTGGTGTGTCATCTCAAATCCTCTGGCAGAAAATATTCCACATCAACAGTATTTTATCGTGCGTTAACAGGAAGTAGTGATCTGAAACACCTGAGGCTGTTTTCCGTTTAGTCACGCAATCTTTACTTCTCCGATAATTCAGCGAGATAAAATATTCCAAAACCAAAGGTTTGCACAAATTGCTTGATTAGTTTTTAAACCAAAAATTCCTGGCCGGGTAACATTTTAAACTTCCAGCAACCTTATCGCTAATGGGCCACTGTACGTTTCAGACGACGGCAGGCAAACTTTTCGTGCGTCGCGTCGATTCAATCAGTCATGCCAATGAGTCATAACAATATATTTTGCTCGCCATTAAGTGAAAAGTTAGAGTTAGATTTAGTATCAGTAGCATTTTCTTTTCAAGGCAGGAGCGTTCGATGTAAGGCTGCGGTGCGCGACATTGGATATTGTGAGCTTTCATGTGATAGTGCCCGACGCTGCTAGCTTGAGAATTCGAACTGGGAGTTATAATTAAACGATTGTCTAACGCTATCATCAGAATCCGGCAGTTGTGGTCCTTCGTGGCCACTGTGAGCAAAAAAATAGTAAACTACCCGATTTATTCAGATTTAAACTTTGATGCTTTATTATATGCGTGACCAACGCATCCTCCCCGTTGAATTCACAACTATCCTTAAATGGCAAACACGCTTGGAATAATGATAAACGTTAATTCTACGACAAATCCTAACCCGAACCACAAACCAAACACTAACCATCGGACGAGTTCACGGGTAAACGACGGGTTCTCGCTCACCTAGAGCTAGATGACACAGGTAAACAAGAAGAGAAGGTAAAGAGAGGAAAAATATTTTTTGAGCGCTCCTATTGCCTACACGGACTCCAACTCGTAACCCTTTGCGTGTACTGCAGTGTAGTGCAGACGCGTCATCACTACTACACTAAGCCGGTCTACCGCCGTTCGGAATGTAACAAATGTTTATCTTTATGTAGTAGTCTCCGAGCAGAATAAACCTTTTTTGGCCGCTTGCGAATTGTGCCGGTACGACAGAAAAAGCAATTTTCGATCAGCATTTGAGCATATAAGGGAGGGGGGGAGGGGAGGGTTGGTAATAAAAAAATTAAAATTAAAATCGAAAAAATATGATAATTAATGCAAAATAATAATAACAATAATAAAAGCGAAAGAAAGAGAAGTCCACC
Source organism: Actinernus sp. WN-2022 (assembly GCA_030867875.1). Taxonomy (NCBI): domain Eukaryota; kingdom Metazoa; phylum Cnidaria; class Anthozoa; order Actiniaria; family Actinernidae; genus Actinernus; species Actinernus sp. WN-2022. Next base: position 77,862,207 of record JAOWCC010001589.1, read on the forward strand.
AATGCACCAATTACAAAGAGCTCCGGCTACAAGCAGCGGTATTGCTGGTTTTCACTCAATCCCCAGAGATTCAAATGACACTGAAGGGCAAGGCAGCCATGTTGGTGCCCCAACAAAAGAAGCTAACGAGGAATCTATTGTTTAAGGGCACCAACATGGCGGCTATGACGTCAAGTGAAAACCAGCAATTACTCAAAATAATCAACATTCCACCAGATGACGTCTCAACAAGTGGATGAGCAGAATTAAAACGAGCATGCGCATTTATAATAGGGAATTTTTACGAGCACTGCCGGCAGGCCAATAGACTCTTTGCAGCTAACAGTCACGTGCTGATATAATACTTCATTAACGAATGAATAGGCCCTTTCCAGCAAACAGTCACGTGCTGATATAATACTTCATTAACGAATGAACTGAGCTCGTGATCCCCATGGGAAATGCGTTGCCATGAATACTGGAGAGCAAGCGCTAACGCAGTTTTAGAAAGATCGTCAATCGATTGGAGGTGGAAAATAGCATTTACAAACAGGTTTTGCTAATAACACTACCGATCTCGTACAAGGCCTTTAAATAAATGAAGTCAGATATTTTTTGCTCTCCAGTACAACCACGTGATTTGTTAGCTGCAAAGGGCCTATTGAGCTCGTGATCCCCATGGGAAAGACATTGCCATGGATGCTGGAGAGCAAGCTATCTTTAATATCGCTGTTTTTGAAAGATCGAAAATCGATTGGAAGTGCAAAATAGGATTTACAAATAGGTTTTTGCTAATATCAATACCGATCTTGTACAAGGCATTTAAATAAATTAAGTGAGATATGTTTTGCTCTCCAGTACAACCACGTGATGTGTTAGCTGCAAAGGGCCTATTGACCGATTAAACTTGTACATTTGTCATCCCAATTCAGATAATGTATTTTTCTCAGGTGGGGATAAAGGAAAAAAATTAAACAATGGATTTCGAATAGGACCTAATTTTGTCAGGGGAGGTGGTGGGTAGGCGGGTCATATACCCCTACCCCTTTTTTCGAGGGTGATTTTCTCGCGTTATAAAATAGGGATACCTGATTTTAATGCAGATACACGTTCTTCTCTGCCTGTAGAAACTAGAAATATAGTTACTTCAATCGATAAGTATTTTATTCAAGAAGATATTTGTGGTCAAAAATCTAGATTTTGCCAAAACAGGTGGTGGGTTCCGGGTACAACCCCCCTTCCATCAAAATTGGGTCCCGCCAGAGTACCATTGTTTTGACCTCTCCTTAGTCAAGGGTAAAATCAGTTGACCTGAATCTTGGGACAACAAATGGTCAATTTAATTTCCGGTTTGCATTATTACGTCAGTTGAATACGACTACCAGAATCTATTCAACTGACGTAATCCGCCTATTTATTTACGAGCAGAGTTTATCCAAGCCTGATTATACCAGGAGCCCTGAGTTATGTACAGAAAGGGGTGAAGGCATCATTTTTGTTATTCAATAATATTTATTATTATTATGGTGCTGGGTGAAATAAGTAAATAAAATAAATGAACTACCTTAACAGGCAAGTCGCTAGCCTAGGGGCGAGGCCCGGATGGCTGTATGTCTAGCTGTTCGCAGGCTACATCAGTTCTAGGTGTCCGGAGACATGTTCCACTGGAACATTTAATCATAGGCTCTCGTACCTCCCAGCGTTTTTGAGCAGAATTTTGCGATGACTCATGACAGTGCAATGGTGGAGGAGGAGCCGTGGAAGGAGTTCGTTCGCACCCTTCCTGCATGATGACTGCAAGGCTGATCGGACGGCCAAGTATTATGTTATTTATTGTACCCTATTTCTCGGTTCGGCATAACGAACCTCATTCTTCATCGCGGGTACGTTACTAAATAAGAAATTACAACGCTGATTTGGCTACGAGAAATCTGAACTGAAACCGTTGTAGGGTTTGATGTAATGAGATACAATCAGTATCGTGAGGTACGCGGATTGTAACTCGCTGTTTTGTTGTTATTTTGTTTTGTTTTTGTCTTGTTTTTTTTAGGGGGGGGGGGGAGGAGAGGTTTTTGACTTTTGATTAATGTGAAGTCGCGATATGTAGTCAGTTTACTAAAAGAAAAGAAACTCGAGTGGCTGAGTCCCCATTCCGTTCATTTTTAATGCAAAAGGACTGGGTCACCCTCGGACCGTACACATCATTGTCCGTGTTCAGAACACGGAAAGGCGAGAGGCTAGGCGGAAAGGTGTTGTCTCAGCCGTAGTTAATCACCAATAAAAAGCCGTTGCGTTTAAAAGTCGGAGCAAGGCCATTGCTACACCCTTGATTCATTATACATACAGTATTTTGCTTTGAAGTGTGTTAGAGAACCTGCGGTTTTCCAACAGGATCGCCGATTGTGTTGAAATCAATAGACGGATGTACTAGAGGCATCACGCAATTTATTTATTTTGAGTGACATTATTTGGCGATCTGAAACATAACTTGTGGTCTCAGTAGAAAATTTCCGCGCTTCACCTCGCAATACTGATAATTTTCTTGTCTCAGAGACTATTCAGTCTGTTATATGACGCTACAGTTTTACAACCAAGACCGAGAGACAACACTTTGACATAGCCTGTGAAGTTCGAGTGAGCACAAAGTAGCGGCAGCTTTCGCAGGCTGGCTATAAATACTGATTTATCGAAAAGACTAGTTGATCATGATTTTGTTTTTCGACTCCAACAAAACAATCCTCACAGTCAGTTTCGTTACTCCCAATTTCCGTGCTCATCTATAAACAGCGCGAAATTGTTTGACTGGCCTCATACATTACGTTTGGGTGTCAGAGCTAGCATATATTTGGCGCTTACGTTGCCCTTTTATGGTGAGTGGAATTCGGCGTGGACATTCCGAAAGTGCCCGAATGACGTCCGACTGATATCGCTTTCAAAGTCACTATCACTTAACGCTCATGACGAAAGTGTGTTGAATTTGCGAAACATGCGAAGACCTGTAATAACTGGGACGTTAAAAGAATCCTAAATTATCAGAACATTTTCTCGTGGAGTAAAAGGCGAAGCGGGGGTACGATGTCGAAATAAACTCGGAATTTGCTCGGTAATCATTTGATATTCGATTCGTATATCTTCGTGCTTATCGAAGCAAAACGGAAATATGCAAGCTTCAAAGGTCACGAACTTAGAGTTGCTCCAGTTGTCTGTTCTATATTCCTCCGCCGTTTGATTCGCGAGGGATTTAGTCTATGAGCATGCAATGGGGAGAAGATAACATAAACTCCGCTCTGTAGGACTACACGCCGGAAGTATCGAGTACAGAGTGATTTTAGTGGAAAGAACGAGAGGACTTCAAAACGAGACCACAAACTACGATTACGAAGCTAGTTCGCGCGCTAGTTCGTGATAGAATTATATTTTGAGCAAGTGTCAGTTTAGTTTACTCGGCACTTCATTACATTATGGCTAACACCGCCGCCAAGAAAGCGAATTGGAATTTGTCGGTTTATATCACAAGTTTAAGCACTGAAAAGCCTGTGGAAGTTACAGGGCAGACACATATTGGAAAGTTGATGCTGGACCTTGTCGAGGGACTTGGTAAGTGAATAGCCTTCGCTGTTGTTGAGAAACTTCGGCTGTTTAAAAGACGAAGTTTATTCGAACGGGTGTGGTGTGCCAACACTTCTTATGTCCTGAATGTTTTCGAATAAAATGCCATGAACCTTATTTGAAGACTTTCTATGGCTTCGTGCAGGTTTGAGTGTTGTTTATAAACTCATTTGCTGCTTAATAAGAGGTAAATGAGCATCAAATAAGGCCATTCGTACAACACACCATTCGGGATTTCGTTTTGTACTCATCGGGATCTCTATATTACTATAATCTTTCATGATACGATCAAGTTACACAACGAAATACTCAGCTCAATTGAAAATCAAAGGTTACGGTACTCAGTGACAATCTTAGATCTCTAAACTGTGAGTTTCCGAGAACCTTTAATTAAAGAAGTTTTGATTTGTGTTTTCTCCATTCTTAGATATCTCGGCAGACTGGTCGGACCATGGGCTATGGTGGCCCCAGAGACGAACATGGCTTCTCAAGCCACGAATTACCTTAGACACATGTGGCGTTCAAGGAGATGCCAAGCTCCATTTTACCCCAATACACAAAAAACTCCGAATACAACTCCCAGATTTGCAATATATGGAGGTTTCGATGGACTTTTCGAAGAAGGTCTTCGTCGCCGTGCAAGAACTTTGCAACGAAATCGGCATCAGACACCCCGAGGAACTGTCCCTAATGAAAGCAAACTCGCGAATAAAGAAAGAGGGAAGGAGAAGTTTGCGGGGAAAGTCGAAGAAACGCCACTCTGGGTCTTCTCTTAGTTCGGACGATAATTTGTCTCAAAACAGCGATGAGAAACAGAGAGGAAGTAAAGATAGTTTAACACCGAACTACGGTACGATACCACGACATGGGTATACTTCCAATGGCAGTCTTTCCCCCGGCTCTGCTTCGCCGGCTCCCGGATCTCCAGCTTATTCGAATTTTGGCTCCGAAGGACCTTTTTCAAGCTTAGAGAATACCCAGTTATGTACTAGCCCTGTTTCACCTTCTCAAGAAGCCCTCAACACGCTATGTAAACCGAAAACGATACAAGAAAAGGCTTTTCTGAATTCGGGGTAAGTGACTGTGTGTACCTTTTAAATATTTTGACTTTAAACCTGTTCATTAGTGAATTCCGATATATCGCTTGCTGCTAATTATCAAGCAATATTTGTTCAGAGTATGAACTCGCAAATCGTGCTTATTTGACAATTTGTAATCCTAAGTTTGTTTTTTGAATTCCTACAAAGGTGCACAAGAACTGTTATAGGGAAATAATTAGTGTGGCATTACTACGATACTACTAGTAGTAGTAATTTGTTGTTTGTACTTATCATAAAGTCAGTGTTCTATTGTTAATTTATTGAGAGAATTGGAAATCTGCTTAGCCTTGGTATGTTAGTGAAAACTGTAGCAACATAAAACCGTTTGCTTGCGTTGAATTTCTAAAATGGCAACTCTACATTTCTCCTCCTCTGCATTTCGCAATCTGCTGTTATTGTGTTTTGATAACCAGATGCCTAGATAAATGTAGAACTGAAAGTCGATCACAGTTTAATTGTATTTTTGCTGTTCAGAATGGTACATATACGGTCATAGGTGAAAATCCATTGATACCCTTTTATTTGTAATCACTGAAGCTGTCAGCTTGTACAAAAGAAGAAGTCAGAGCAAAGCTTTTTTGACAAATGGCAAATCCAATTTTGGCTTGGGCAAAATTTACGACTCTCCGAGTCAAGTTTGATAGTTGGTTGTTTACATTTTCAAGGTATTGCAGATGAGGTTTTGGGAATTACTCTAATGTAAGGCTCCTTCAGTTTCCAGGTTCATTGGCTTATGATATTGGTCCAGCAGCTGTTTGTGGTTTATGATTCATTAGAGTTCACCTTGGAACAGAAAAACAATGAATAAATTTAATAATTTTTTTCAATGGCAATTTATCTAACTTGAGAAAAGTATGAAATTATCATGTAGAAATAAGAATTTTTTCCTTCAGATCTTGCATTGCTGATATCAGCTGCCTTTCTTTCTAAATATAAAATTATTCTACATATTATTTTAATTTTGCAGAAAATGGTTGCATGGTTATAATAAGTAATCCGTATGGTAGTAATGTCTGTCGTTGGATGTGTATGTTCCACCATTAACCACTAACTCTCTTGAAGTTCCATGAAAACACTTCACTTACATTTTAATTATCATGGTTTGACGTTGGTGGGCAATGTTAAATTTTATTACCTTAGTTATTTTGTTGTGCAATCTTAAGACACAAATTCTTATTATCAACCCAATCATGACCAACCTACAGTACTATTTACAGGCAGTCCAACGGAGAGAAAGGAAGCATAAAATAATTAGTAACTTCTTTATGTACCCTCTGTTATTATAATTTACAACATATAAATGTACATGGTGCTACTCTGACCGTGTATATAAGATATATGTTGTGCAACTAGCTACAAATGTAGCTACAGTCATACAATGTAGCTGTCCAAGTACATGTAGAATGTACAGCCAAATAATTGACATCAACAGAGAGAATAATAATTGCAAGCAAGAAATATTTTGTGCACAAAAATGGTATCAGCATAGAAAGAAATCCTGCAATACAATTGCAAGCAAAAGCAATATAATTTTTATGAAAAAAGCTGAATTGTAGCTGTACTGTACATACATGTATACATGTAAATCCAAATGATTCATTTTCCTGAATTTAAAATCACATGCTGACTCCCTCAAGGTTGAGCCATGATTTACATCTACCTAAGGGATCAAAGTCTTCACCAAGGCAATCAAGGATGGCTAATTGCATTGTCTGCAGATTAAAATGTTGTTTGTGGTAAAACACTACTGGTTGTCATATGCCTGGGAATTGTGACTTTGTTGACATCCAACAAATAATATAGATACATGTGTACAGTATATGTGTGCATGGACAGTTTTTGTAATGATAACCTAAGTATTGAAGAACGAAATCATGAGATACCAATGGGCAAGAACAAAATTGAAAGGTCTAAATGAAATCAGTGTTGATTTGTATTTATCTAGCATTGCTTCAATGGATTAAATCTCTCAACTGGTGCAATGTCTTTTTACAAATACTGCTGAGATTAAGCAGTGACTTAATTTAAGTTGAAAAATAGCTCAAATTCCACTCATAAAAGGCATAGCTAACTCCTTATCTGTTCTATCACATAATTAGAAATAACATTACAAGCCACAATTTGAAAGAACAGAGATCTGAAAACCCTTGAGTGCCCTGACATGATTCACAGCTAAAAAAAACAAATTTAATACAATATTACAAATTTACATATCTGTGTTAGAGTAAAGGGGCACAAATACAGTGGTTCCTGTTTTGCACAGATTTCAGTACTGTGTGATATTGTCAATAAATCTGTCATCAGTATATACATGTACTACATGTACTTGTTGATCTATCACACTTTGAAATCTTTCTATAAGTGGAGAGGAGCTGGTTTCTTGGTTTAGTGGCATTTTTGAAAAATTTGTATCCCAAGGCAAATATCTTGATGGAAATTAATACATTTCAGTGGCTTTATTCTGAATGACATTGAAAACACCCTTGGCTCCTTCCCCTCTCAGATATCTGCTTTACTGTTACTCCTTAATTCTATCCTTCCATTGTTTAAAATCGGAAATGCTCATAAAAAAATTGTGCATTTACTACATGTAGATAAATGAGACAATTGTGTGATATCACCAAAGTTTTGTTAATGGCCTCTTTTATACTGGTCCTTAAAATAAGTTTATATTTTCCCCTGTCTTTCCTGTGTTTTTTGCCTGTCTGTTTATCTATCTATTTAGCTAGCTGCAGTAAGCTGTTAAAATAGTCACACAAAAACATTAGTTTGCAATTACGTGTGCAATTCTGGACACAACATTGCAGCAGTTGCCTAAATTATGGTAAAATGTCCCTTGCAAACTACATCAATGAGTAGGGGTCAGGCCACAGTGACTAACAACCTGCTATGTTATTGGCTTGCTACCCCAACAAAACAACAATAGAATGATATAAACACAATAGATTTCTTTATAGTGCGGCCCAAAAGGGGTCCAATAAAATGCAAGGCTTTTATATTTAGTAGCTCTGGTGTTACCCATGAGTAGACTTGAAGTTTTCACTTTAGTTTCTGTTATAAGTATTGTTCATTTCACCAGTTTAGAACAAAGTCAGGAAGGGAACCGGTACATCGATCCTTCATAAATATTTCCCAGAGAATGGCTAATAAATGTTGGCTACATAGATTTCATTACTATTTAGATCTAGATCAAATACAAAATAATGTAGTTATGACACTCTTTAATAAGAAGTACAACAAGTTCAAATGCAGAGACCTAAGTGTTTGTTGTATCAGTAATTAATACATACAATTTCTATTGTCAGACCTATAGATCTATACATGTATATATACACATGTATAATTATGTTTGTAATGTTGGTTAAAATAAGTAATACATTAATTCATCTCATCTTAATTTTGTTCTATCAACAGCTGGCTCGATTCATCAAGATCACTCATGGAACAGGTAAAAAACCTGATTGACACTTCCTTAACTTTGATAATACATGATCATATGATAAACATTTGTTTTTCTCACAATCAAGGATTTAACTCTGCAGCAATATTTTTTTTTTCTAAATTAACTAATAAAATTGTCAAAGGAAGTAAATATTTTACACTTTGATCATCTGCAAATACAAGTGCACATGCTTTACTCTTTTATCCATTTTTTTATTCCTTTGAGCAAAACAATTGTTTATATAATTAATAATTTTTATTACAGGGCTCGAAATTAAGGGGAAAAAGGAGGCGTAATTTTACGCCCAGCTTAAAAATTTTTGGCGTAATTCTCCAAAATTTAGGCATAAATGTCAAAGTTTGACAGCTCCGGCTATCTATAGGTCAGTTTTGTCATGCAAAACAACTTGTTTCGCGCGGGAAAATAGTTTACATTACAGGAGCTGTCAAACTTTGACATTTTGCAGTTAAAAGTTCAGACTTCACACACCAAACGTCGTCACGTAATTAGTAAACTATGCATTTCAAACTTGAAACAACAGACAAAAAAGTTTCAAATCGTTTTAGAGATATTTTTACCTTTGTAAGAGGATACGCCTAAGTGGAAAACGTTAGGTGTAAAACGAAAAAATCTAGGCGTATTTACGTCCGTATCGGGCGCAATTTCGAGCCCTGTATTATGTGGTTAAGTTGCTCACTAAAAGGCCCTCAGGTAATTCTGAAAGTCTATATATTTGATTAATTATGTAGTAGATTTCCTGTGGTATACAAATAACATTTAGATTGATACTGACTACAGACTGTACAAACCATTACTCTCATATATTGTACAAACCACAATTTTACATGGATCTAAATGGGTTATGCACGTCAGAGTTTTGCAAAAATAATTCAGTTGTCACGATTGGTCAAAACTACAAATTAGAAAAGGTAATCAAATGGGGATGAGTGAAATTAGGGATAAATTTCACACATTTTTGACAAACACAAGTGAAATTTATCCCAAATTTCAGAGTCACTATTTGATTACCCATTAATATTATGGAGGGCAAATTACAATGCAGGAAAAAAATATTTTAAGCGCTTACGTATGAAATTTCAAGTTAAAATTAGGGATTAATTTGTCCTCCATGGTATTATGATTGAAATTTGTTCTGATGATACTGTGATATGTTTTTATGCAGAGATCGAGCCAGAAGGGACAGTTTGGCCCTTATTTTAACAAGATTTTAGTGATCTGGCATTTAATTTCCTTTGGAAGTGGGAAAAGCTGGACAGTTTTACCCTTATCATATTTTTTTCAAGGGACAAAATTTAATGTGTTTTTAAAGTGGGAATGGTGTACTGGCACAGCCTGGTGTAAACTATTTCTTTGTAGTATATAAGAAGATAAATATTCAAAGCATTTGGTTAAACAATAAAAAGCAAGTACATGTAACAGCTTAAACGTATGATGTTAGAAAAATAATATATATCACAGTAAGATTTAGTTTTAGCAATTAAGTGTTTTTCAAACATCACCTCAAACATCACATATATATGTACATTGTACATATGCAATGTACATTGTACATAGCCAAAGGGAAGGGATATACAAGACTGACACAAACATTGCTAATGGACTATCTATATATATAATGCATACTTCTGTTGTAGTATATAATAATAATAATTATAGTATTTATATAGTGCTAAAACTATAAAATTAATATTCTTAAGTGCTGTTAAAATCATTAATATATACATAATACATACAACCGTTAATATATATATATATATGTCTACTAAAAATACTAAAAAATACTAATGGTAAATACTATAATAAAATAACTATAAAATACTAATAAAATACTAAAATAAAGTAATAAATTACTATACTAATACTACTGCAGGAGGTAAAACTTGTAAAAATATATAAATCAGTGTATATGTCCAAAAACGACCAATAGTTAAAGCAGCTATGGAAGTGACACTATGTAATATAAGCATTCTTGAACAAGTAAGTCTTAAGGCAACTCTTAAAGCAATCTATACTAGATGTGCTGCGGATCTTGGAGATAAAAGTTTAGCAAATCAAACAAAGTGTATCAACAACACTTTTTATCAGATTTACACCATCCATCACTGCTTCAAACTTCATGTCTTTCCTTTTTTTTCCACATATGAATGATCAATGAATTGGATAAACACATTCATTTGGTAACCTAAGCTTACTCAAAAAGCTTTTATCTATGTCACTAAGCTTTTATCTGTGTCACTTGGGTGGAAACACTTTAATGTAATTGGAAACCATTAATGAGGATTAAATAAAGTACTGGTAGTAATGTTTTTTTTCAATACCTTGAAGGAGTTTAAGTGGGAAAATCCAGACTACAGTCTATGCAAACCTTCTTGCAGGATCATCTAAACCTGTTTTGATACTGCTGTTTGGAAATACCATTAAGTCAAGCTGTTAATTGTACAATGTAGTTTTGAAAATCCTCATTTATATAAATTATCTTAACATTTATCTACTTGTCTTTTGTCAACTAGACTTGACTGAAGCATGCTTTAAGCCTTGCAATGTTGCATTGTACACTTTAGTGTAGCAAAAGCATGCTTTAAGCCTTGCAATGTTACATTGTACACTTTAGTGTAGCTTTTCTGCCACCAGCATTAACTTGCATGTGGTGAAATTAAGTGTGGTGTATTTTTTTTGAGAAAATCCCATGTTAATTTGAATTTTTCAAATCTTCTAAAGGGGCTATGTCATGGCATTGAACATACATGTCTGGAGTCAACTGTTATTATTATTGCCTAGAAACAATTTAAAAAAGTTCCCTCCATCGATGCTTGATTGAAATAATACACAACATTTTCCTTTCCTATATCTGTACACAGTTTGTTAGTTTTGCATATTTGCTTTCTTAACTATTCCACATGTGCATGAGGTTCATCAGTTTATATGAAAATCACTAAAATAACTGTGTTGGGCGAAGAAAGAAAATGATTTGTGAAGGAGTCTCACCGTGATGACCGTGACTCAGCCCCTTTGATGAGCTGTGTTTACATTGCACTCGTAAACTTGAAATCCATTTCCATTCACTACTCTATAATAAATATTTTTAGGATTAATCCAAATCCATATTTTATGCAGGGATGGAGAAAGTAGTCGGTAACGAGCCATACCCCCAGCTGAATTACCTTGTTTTCAATTATCAGGCCCAGTTAAATTTGAAGCAAAAATAAGTACAGAACAAAATACAATGTCCCCTCTATAACTATGTTTGGCCTTGTTATCTCTAAACTTATCTATGTCCCTGCTCTGGATTTGTAATCTGCTTTCTTTTCTTTCCAGACAACAAGTCTCATGATTTTTTGACTCTGTACAATTCAATCAAAATGACTTAGAAGAGAAGATTATGTAGTACATGTACATGTATGTTACCAATAGATACAGAATGAGTGTCCATGCTTGATCACATTTACAAGCTCTCAAATTCGAGCTGGAAGCAAGAGTTTTTAAATAAAGCACAGACACCAATTCTGTACATGGCTTATTATCAAACATCTAGATGTATAGAGTCCTGTTTTTCAGTTATTTTGGCGATACAACCTATTTTGGCTGAGAAAATCGAAACAAAAGTTTATGCAAATCAGAACGAAATCTGTATCAGATTGATTTCCTTTGTTTTTCCTTCATGAATTTAATTAACGAGTTTGATAATCAGTTGTTACCTTTTCACAAAGACAGTTACAAATTCCATTGCATTTACCTGAATTACTATTTATTTAATGAATTCATGGACAAAATCAAGCACCCCTCAACACAAACCTGTGCAAACTGAAAAGCTTCATAATTTTATCATGGCATAAAACCCCTCTTATAATACATGGGTATTCAGTGTCTCAACCCTTTAGAAACAGTTTCTTACAAGTAACTGTACAATTATAATAAGGATTGATCACAGAAAAATACCCACATGGGAATTGGAAGATTTACATGTATATCCTCAGGCTAAAACCATTGATAGGAAGAATTCAGTGTTTCTATTGTTATATATCAAAAATGAGACTCAGTTGTTGATCAAGGGATCCAAACTCCAAGAAGCAATGAAAGCATGATGCCGCTTCGACTGAGTGCTTTTATTGTTTCAAGGTATTTGGAATCCCTGATCAACAACGATTAGCTCAAAGTTTTTGATATGACTTCTCATATGAATAATTAAATACCTGCATGTATAAATCATTAGAAAGTATTGTTTGCTGGTATTTACTTGCATACATTATAGACTACAAGGGTCGTGATTGTTATTTTGTCATGGTCATTTCAACAAATGGCCTGATAGTGTAGTGGACCAGACAGCAGAATAGTAGTCAGGAGCAGCCATGACGACGAATTGGTTCGAGTCACACACTGGACACCAATTTTTGTTCCCATCTTCTTCACTTCTCTTAATGTAAAGTCATAAATTATACTTATGTTGTAATCCTTGTAGCTTAATTAGGTCCATCACATGCATGAATCTTGATACCCAATGAGAGCACAGATGAAAATCACTAGTGATTTGGATCACATAATTATCCAAACTGCTAGTGATGTTCATCTGGTGTTTCATTTGGGTATCAATATTCATGCATGTGACCAAATGCAGTCCTCTGATTGACTAAAAATAGCATCAATTATTAATGTGTTTTAGAAGGATGGTTACATGTCGTGATGAATTCCCATTGATGTATTTTTGAAAGATTAATCTGTTGAACTATTGTTTTTTTTTACAGGATGTGCATGAGTTTGATACAATTCTACTCAAGTTCAAGTACTATGCATTTTTCGACTTAAACCCCAAGGCAAGTCTTCTCCAAGGAACTGCTTCCCCCCTCCCCCCCCCCCCCCCCCCCCAAAAAAAAAAGAATTCCGTCCTGATTAAATTTAGCTGCTGGACGTCACTTGCTGGGTTCCCATTTATTTTCTGACTTTTCCTGACCTTTCCCCAAAATACTATCCCCATTTTTTACATAATTATTATTTTCCTCCTTTCTGATTTTGTCTGACTTTACCCCAAAATCCTGGCGACATTACCCCGATAACACTGGGAGAAATTACAAATCTTATTCCATACGGAGACAGTACTTTATTTGTCCAAACATAACCAATGCTCTTCTTCGTTATTAATTAGGTGGATGACATCAGAATAAATCAGCTGTATGAGCAGGCTAAGTGGTCCATCTTGACTGATGAAGTAGAGTGCACTGAGGAGGAGATGATGACTTTTGCAGCCATACAGGTGTGTTCCATACAAGAATAATTATCCTGAAGATACTTTTATACTCAAGGACCGTGCAGGTGTGTGGCGCAGTGGGCTAGTGCACAACATGCGGTCCCACGTTTGATTTCTGTGTTGGACCGGCATATCTGCACCAACTTTTCTCTGATCAGAGTAGCTTGTAAGCTTTGAATTCTCTTAATCAGGAGCTCTGATGGGGAAGGGGATAGAGTGTGAGTGCACTGTCAGCCTCACATTTATCAGACTCTTAAAGTGCCAATGAAATGAAAAAATGGATCCCGTTTTTATTTTTTTAAATTAAATTCTAGGTTTCTCTTAGTCATTTTGTGCAAATAAAAATCAATATGGAGAGCGCGCGAACATATGTTTTTTCGTATCGAAATCAGGTGGAATTGCCCAAATCTGGCGACAATTTTTATGCCGTTGAAGATATGGTAACCACAAGCATGACATCACAAGGTGTACTCATTTATATTTGTCCCCATAAATACTACAAAATAAGTGCATTTTTGGCCAGTTTTCAATTTAAATATGTAATACTTTGAGAAACCTTGAAGATGGCCATATTTTTTTATAGAATCCTTGCAGTCTGCTTTGTGAATTTAAACGTGCAAACCTAGTGGCGTCACGCATGTGATTAGCATATCTTTAACAGCATAAAAATTGTCGCCAGATTTTGGCAATTCTGCCTGACTTCGATACAAAATAAAATTATGTTTGTGCTCTCCAAATTGATTATTAATTGCACAAAATGGCTAAGGGAAGTCTATAATTTAATAAAATAAAATAAAAACAGGATAATTTGTTTCATTTCATAGGCACTTTAAGAGACTGGCACAAGTTACAGGCGTTAAATAAGGTTGCTTTGCTTTACTTTACTCTACAATTAATTGTTCTTTTTTTTTTGTCTCTAACATGTTTTGATACTTGTACATGAAAATAAGTTTTTTTTACAACAACTGCTCAATTTCTCGTTTTCTAATTGGCTTATTGTCATTGGATATAATAGGACATACCACAGATTTCATCAGCACTCGCATCATGGATTCTTGATTGCGCATGCTAGAATCAGGGGTTCTAATGGATGCGCTGGTGCGATATCACACACTTGGTCTCTACTTGCATCTGCTGCATAATTTTTTTTTTTTTTGCATAATCTGTGAAAAAATTATGCAATTTGAAAGAAATGTAACAAAAACTCTTCTAAAACTCATAATGTATTAGAAGTTTCAGAATATGCATGCTCCAACGTGATGAGCAAATCAACAACCAGGCATTCCTCACAATTTTGCACGAAAGGGATTGACACTAGTTGATTTTTATGAAAATTCAAGATGGTGGACACAGACTTGTACTCATATAGTTTTGCCAGAAAACCTTCCTTTCTCTTGCGATTAAAGGAATGAGGTTCCTTGAAAATGTTGTTAGTTAAAAATACACACAAGAAATCACAAGGCAAAGTTTAAATATTATAACAATCTCTTCTGAAGAAGTTTTGCTTCAAATATGCTTTTCTTTATGCTAATTTGTGCAGAAGCGAGGCTGAGCATGGATAAAATTCGAATCTGGCGGTTTTCTCGGTCAACGAGATGTCTCAAGATTGTCTTTCATCCCATATTTCACTTTTGCTTTTGCAGAAGAGCTCATGAGAAAATCTGCTAGTAATAGTGAAGAAAAGGAGCTTTGTGGGGGCTTCAAATATTTTTGTGAAAGCTCTGTTTTGGACTTGTTGTTGAAGCTTTTTTACACTCATTTTGTACTTGGTCTTGGATTATTATAGTTTGGATCCCATTCATCATCTCTTCATCCATGCTTAACCTCACTTTCAAGTAAATTAGCAGGAAGACCTTTTGAAGCATTTATATTATTCCTTCTCCTCAATTAACTGATAACAGACACATATATGCAAGAGGTGTGGTCCTGACAGTTAACCGCACACATGACTGACATGTCCTTATATACCGGTACTCAAGTTCCTGCCAAAACTGCACTGTCCATAATTATATGGAATGTATCCACAGGGATACCAACACAGTCTTTCGGATAAGGAATTCATTTCTCTTTTCCTTTCATCCAAAGAGAAATATCAATGATTTATTGCTGTGTTTTTGTGACTTATACACAAGGTTTTTCCTTAAGCTTCAGTTCCTCAATTTAAGAGAGCTCTTAAGTCTAAGTTACTAACTTCTTATTTCGACTGAATTCAAGGTAATTTTAATTAGTCATTAATCTTAGATACATGTATGATAGTTTTACGCAAGTTTATCAATAAGTATTTTAACAAATTTATAGTTTCTCCTAGTTTAACTTATTTTAATTTAATTGTAAATATATGTTGAAAAGCCCTTCTGGGAACTTACATTAAAGATATGTAAGCTTTTTTGGCAAAAGAGGCTTTTGTTAGCAGGCTGAAGTTAGGGGTGTGGCTAAAGTTATGTGTGTGCAGCTTTATACAAAATATATATATGTGATAAAACACAGTAATTACCTTTTACAGAGATGCTTTATAGTTCTTTTATGTGACATAATTATGCTAATAGACAGCATGATCACGTTCAAATACAAGTTTAAGTTTATTTTATTATATTATTTTTTAACAAAATAATGTACCAAGAGGTAACACATGAATGTAAAACTCACAAAACAAGTCATAATGGATTGAAGGAAGAGCAATAAAATATATGTATGGGCTTCTGCAATGTATTTACATTTGAGTAAGAATACCTGAAGTATCAATAATTATGATTATAAAGGAATGATTTCATTTGACATATACTTTTAAACAATAATTATTATCTGTCTGTCTGTTTATTAATTCCAATCCAGTTTCAAGTCAAAATTCTCTCAGCTTCTCCTCAAAGCAACATCACAGAAGATGATGATGACATTGACGCTGCCTTGAATGATCTACAGGTTAGTTGACATGCTGCATTCTAATAATGAGCACCCTGTTACTGCTGCTATTCAACTAATAGTACTGTTAATGTTCTCTGTACATTTCTTTTGCCAGAGTATGTGTATCTATACTATTGAATTTCATGTGTCTGTATATGTGTACACATGTTAGTGCCAGCAATCTGATTGGTCATTTTAATCTGGTTACTGGCAGTCTACCACCACCTACATGTACGTTGCCTCTGGCTGCTGGTTTAAGAAGACTTACATTCAAGAGACAGTTCTACATTGTAGTTGTAATATCAAATCGTATGGCCACCTACTTATAAAATGAGCTTTGGATGTTATGTCTACTCAAAACGTAATTAAACTTATTTGTGTCAGTGATCTGATTGGTAGAGTAATCACCAAATTCACCAATCAGACCTCGGGAAAGTTTTAATCTGATTCTCTCTTATTCAACCTTGGCTGTTTTTAGAAAATGTACTTCAAAGGCTTAAACCCCAATTTGAAATGTACAAAATGTAAATTACCCACCTTTTCTCTTCAAGTTGGCTTGGTATTTAAGAACTGGGTGTTGGTGAAGTACTTTCTTGATTAAACATCTTAGCATACAAAAACCAGCAGAAAAGCTGTTTAAAATGGAGAGAAAGGATGCTTGACCTTTGAATTGTTGCAAGCTTCCTCTTGTACATTGAAATGGTTTACCCGCCCAATTGCATATCATGAGCCTATGCATGTTTGACTAAGTTTCGCTGCCTGTTTTGTGTTTTGTGTTGTTGTTGTTGTTGTTTTTTTTTTGGGGGGGGGGGGGGGAGGGGGGGATTGAGGGGCTATGGCTTTTACTTCATCATTTGATCAATATTGTAATATTTTATTATGTTTTACATTTGCTAAATCTTTGTGTCCATTTTTCCAGCCTCTTTGGAGGGTTCATCTCTGTCCCAACACACCAGTGAAGACAGTAAGTCAACTCAACTTCATAACTCACAGTTTACCTGTTGCTGCTTTGCTGTAACTTTGCAATGTTTTGGATAATTTTGTTTTCCCTAATAGTTTGATTGATTTTCAGAACCTCACGGCTGTTCCAGAAATCAAGGACTACCTTCATTTAGTCAAGTGAGTCCATTATTAGCACTTGATTTTACAAATAAGAGTACCGTAATGATTAATTGATTTATGGAGAAGTGCCCCTATTCCAATTAACATGCTGCCCCCCCCCCCCCCCCTGTCATACTCCTTAAGCACCCATATGTTATTCTAATATTAAATGCCCCCGATCACCTTGTATTTAACCCTTTGACTTAAATGGACGTGTTTGGGCTCAATTGGTGAAATCCTGAGTGCTAACTCAACCCTTCCTCCACATTTCAAGTTTGGCTATAGCCTTGGTTCATATGCACTGCTGACCTTTAAGCCAAGGACTCAAGCTTTCCCCACAATGCCATTTGGGAGAATTGTATGGGGCCTTCGCATGTAGGTTTGGCTTCTCCTGTATGGTTTTGAATGAAATCTGCTCTAATTTTGGACAAATAAGCCACTGAAAGAGAGCCAGAGGCCATCATTAAGACTGAGGATGGCTGAAAATTAGTAGGCTTTGTGAGGGGATTTCACTGGGTTTTTCTGTTGTGTTTGTGCTTTGAGACACATCAGAAAATTCTTCAATGAAATCCTTGAAATTCTGCAGATGGTGATCTTTTTCCGCTGATAAACCTATTAGGTTGTGTTTTTGTCACGTTAAGGTGGCTTGTAGGGGTAAAAGATGGATCAATCACGGTTTCTGGGAAACCTCTACCCCTCCCCCACACTTAACCCTAACCTTTAATGGTTAATCATTAGTAGGATGATGCATATCCAAGGCGTAGTTGGTGGGTAGTTTCCCAGAAACCAGGATTGAGCCAAAAAAGAGTCCCAGAGGGGGATCACCTGGCAATTTTTTGTCCCCCATCATGCAATTGGAGGTGGGTGCAGGAAAACGTGGTGGAGAAAAATGCAGCATTAAGAGTAGCATGGTTCACAGTAGCTTGGTGTGTTTTGTGCAAAAAAACCTGGTGGTTGGATGATTAAAGAAGCTACTGAAACCCAGTATTTTCAATGACTGAGTGAATAATAAATCACAGTATTTGAAATACATTTTGTAATTGAGAATGCCATAAAAGAAAGTCAATTACTATAACAAGGTATAATTCTACAAGGATATTGCTTTTCAATTTTACAGGCAGAAGACATTTGGTAACAAGAAGAAGAAATGCTGGTTTGTCTTCAGAGGTTAGTCCCATCTGAACTGGGCAATAATTACATGTATATATATATATATTATAAATAAAAGGGGAATACATGTAGTAGAGTCGCTTTATTTATAGAAAAAAAAACATCATTCTAAATTATTCTGATCATTGTTCTTAACATATGTGGCTAAAGGTGTGTCAATTCCAGTAGATAGGGACTACAGCACAGTGCTCAAAATTAATGCTTGCAAAAATTAATACTAGCAATTTTGTTAATTAATTTGCGAGTGAAAAAAATCTTCACTAGCAAGAATTTGTGCAAGTGAATTCCTTTTACAACTTGGAGTTTAAAAACCTTGAACAAACGTGGCATATTTACAAGCTTACAAAATTATGTAATTCTTACCTTTAGAATTGTGATGACAGGAGTCACTCTATTTTGTACATACATGTAAGCCCTTCAATTAAAAGTAAATCTGGCCAGGCATCCCAGACCTCCTATATTTCCTATACATGTATATCCTATAATTTGTATAGGATCCTACAATGTATAAAGAGCCTATATTTCAAGAAATCCTCCTATATTTCCTATAAATAGGATGTATGCTGAGTGATACATTTATATTTTGCACTTTTTAGCATTTTTGTTGTGAATTAACAAAATCAAAATTATTTCCTATCAATAAAAAAAAAACAGGTTTGATCAAACACATTAAAAGTTCACATGTTTTAAAAATTGTGTGTTTATTGTTTACTATTTATTGTTTGAAAGCTATTTTAGCTCCTATATAGTGCCTATATTTTTGGGGAAAAATCTATATTTTCCTATATTTAGAACTTGCACAGCCTATATTTCCTATCAAATTTGTCCAAAAAATGCCAAGCCTTGCCACTGTACAATGTAACTGACTGGGGAAGGAAGGGCTACTAAATCTCTGAAGTACTCACTCAGATTTCCAGTTCTCATTTTCATTATTAATAGATTCTAAATTCCAATTCAATCTGCACACACACACTTGAACAAGCTACCTGAAGCTCCTAAGTGTAATGGGTAAATAAACCACTGATTTACATTTTGGGAGAGATTTAATGACAGATTGGTCAGGAAGTCATTAGTTAATATTGGATTAATATTCCAGTGTCTTCATTTACAACATAACTGAACATTGCTAAAATACAATGTACATTGTAGTATAGTGCAGAACTTTGGCATTGTTGTAAAATTTCCAGAATAACATTTGAGAAAAGAAAAATTGTGTGCCAAATTGTGTGTACTGCAAGTATTCAAACCACCCAAATGATATTATTAAAGCAGGTCTTCTCAAGTGAAGTACCAGTATAAATTATGTACAGACTGCCCTGTAGTTTGGGTTATGCATGTTATGCACAATCATTCAAGGATTTAATTGTAATGGTATTTGAAAACTCATCACAGATTAAAATAATGAACTATGCAAAGTTCTGAACAGATATTTTTGATTTTGACAAATTCCAGACACCCAAAGTGCAAAACCTTTCAGAGTATTATTTCATAGTTTTTAACCTTAATTTGAAAGCTTGCTGTTAACCTACATTAACCTTGGTAGTGATGACAAAATAACAACTCCCACATTGTCTTTCAAACTCGTGATAGAGCAATTGGCCTAGAGTGGGGGAGATTGTGGGGGATGTATAAGCTGTTGGCCTAATGTCTCCTTCCTCTTCTAAACAATAAACCTTTATAACTCATAGATGCAACACTCAAATCAAGAAATGTTTTACTATTAAACTATTTACTTGATATAGAATCGATTTTAATGATTTAAAAATTGGCTAGTTCAGTATATATGCACTTTAATAGATGTACTTTTAATGTGCTCTTTCCAGTAGTGTCATTACTTTGGCTCTCCATTGAGTTTTCAACACCTTACTTTTGGATGCTATCCACATTTTTTGACCATCTACATCTTACATGAAACTAATAATAATCATTGTGCATGTTAGGATGCCACTACTACAGCTGCTTTCCTATTTGATTGCTGACAAAATGTAAAGCTTTGTACACAGAGTTGGTGATCGACTATCAAACATCCACTACTGGTGTCTGGTTACTTGCAGTGCTTGACACTAGCAGTAGTCCACAAGCCCTGGACTACCAAAATATCAAGTTGGGCTAGTAAATCGTGAGAGACAATTGCCCTTGGGCTAGTAGATTTTGTTCTTGTATCAGTTGATTTTTTACATTGAGATCACAGAGTTTTCTTTTACAGCAATGTGGGCTGCTAAAATATATGTACAGGCTGCTAGATTTTGTCGATCATTAGCACAGGGACTAGTAAATAAATAAATGTTCATAAATAAGGTAGTTTTGAACACTGAGTTGTGTAATTTATGATGGTTTCATGTATTATCACCAGATACTTCACTGACTGTGTACAAGAGTCAAGATGAGGCATTTGGACAGCCAGTACAAAGAATGAACCTCAGAGGTAGACTAAGTTTGTATTGTTTTACTGACTGACAGTTTGCACTTTGATTGTGCCACAAATACACTGTATTCAGCTAGTTCAAAAAGAATTTGGTCAATTTGACTGAAGCATACGTAACCAGACCAACAGATAATATGGAAATAGGACAGCAGATTTATATTCTGAAATTATCAAGTGAAGCCTTATCATCAGGTCTTGTTTGTTTGATTTAAAATGCACAAATGTATACTTTTTTTCATTTCCCATTATATCAGGTTGCAAAATTGCTCCCTTTCAGTCTGGTCATAGGCTTAAAGCAAAGGTTATTATTTGACATGAATATGAGCCATGGGGATGACGTGGCGGTGCCTATTGTTATACGACAAAGGCTATTGTTTTCTGACAATAGGGACCGCCAAAAAACATCATCAGATCCAAGATGGCCGTGTCCATGGTTAATATTCACGTTCATTTTTTTTTTCAAAAACTAAAATATATTTAACAATTTGTTCAACATATTTTCAACAATTTAACGGCAACGTGTTGCAACAGCCAGGGTTTCCTTTAAGTCAAATTCACCAACAAGCTTTTTAGAAATACATGTTGCTACACACAAAGGTATTTACAGGCATCCCAGACCTCCTATATTTCCTATATGTCCTATAATTTGTATAGGATCCTATAAAGAGCCTATATTTCAAGAAATCCTCCTATATTTCCTATAAATAGGATGTATGCTGAGTGATACATTTATATTTTGCACTTTTTAGCATTTTTGTTGTGAATTAACAAAAGAAAAATTATTTCCTATCAATAAAAGAAAAACAGGTTTGTCAAACACATTAAAAGTTCACATGTTTTAAAAATTGTGTGTTTATTGTTTACTATTTATTGTTTGAAAGCTATTTTAGCTCCTATAAAGTGCCTATATTTTGGGAAAAAATCCTATATTTTCCTATATTTAGAACTTGCACAGCCTATATTTCCTATCAAATTTGTCCAAAAAGTGGCTGGGATGTATGTATTTATCATATTACAATGTCATTTTTTATGTGTTCAAGAAATCTGCTAATGCGGAGGTTTGTTTCCCTTGTTTGTTACTGTGTTCTTTCTTGTGGGTTTACAAATACATACATATAATTTATTAACAGTTACATCGTAAAGATAACTGATAAGTTGTAGAATTAATGTCACTGACTCGTTACTGTACCTAACTGGTCTTATCAAAGAGTAAAAGAGTCAAGACAGTTATATTTTTCTATTGATCTCAGGTTGTGAGGTAACTACAGATGTAAATGTCCACAAAGACAAATTCTCAATCAAACTGAGACTTCAGGATGGTGAAGAGGTTGAACTGGCCTGTCAAACAGTACGTCTTTACCAAATAAACCACTACCTTCTAAATTGACCGATTTAGCCTGAAGTTTTAACCTAGAAAATCGGAAAAAAGTAATGGCAAGACTAGTGAACCTGCAGTTTTCTTCTTTCAGATAATAAGGTGCGAGAAAGAGCACTTTTTTTTTTCTGAGACTGTTTAAATATGAGGTAATTTCACTCTTAGTTTACCAAACCGTTCAAACTTGCCTTGTTGCATTTATGTTTGTTTACAATGACAGTAATAAGCATTTTTGAAAAATCTTTCTACATCTACTAATACAGAGGGGCTATTTCATTTGTATACCGATAGAAATACCTCCGCAGTTTCCCACTTATAAGCAGCATTTTGGCCGGAAATTTGGTAAAGTTATTTTAGGGATTTTCAAAAGATAAAAATTGGCTTAAAGTTTTTTTATTTGCCGGATAACTACGAAACTATGGTGCTATTGGCTATCACAACTTCGAATATACATGTAGTTACAACTTTCCGAGGTAATCAGTCAAAAATCGCCTTTGTTGTCGTAGGAATCTCAGTATGCGAAATGGATGGCTGCCTGCCGCATGGCCTCCAAAGGCAAGACGATGGCTGACATAAGTTATGAATCGGAGAAGGCCGGCATCCAAGCATTCCTGAGCATGCAGCATGACAAGGGCGACTCTACCCCCCTCAGTCCTGGACAGGTAAACCTGTAAAACCTGTTATCAGGGTTGTCAGTAGAAAGTGAAACAAGAGTTTATAATTAGTTTTATTAGTGGTTCTTTTATCTTAATATAATAGCATTGGTTGTTCACAGATCCAGATCCAGCCAGAGGACTTCGTTGGTCCACGAATGCTGAAGAAATACAAGTCAAAGCAGGTACCTGATATGTCGAATTCCTCGTACATCTGCGTGAACTGAATCAGTGTAGGATAGGAAAATGGTCGGGGGGGGGGGGGGGGGGTTCTTAGTATACAACAGTGTCTCTTCAATGTGTTGAGACAACGCTTTAAATGAAGAAACAAACTTGAAAATAGAACGCGACATCAAAGTAAATACTGCAACGTCTTTGTCTCTTTCAGAACTGATTACCTAATCTTTCAAGAGGTAAAAACCCGTCAAATAATACGATTTCAGACGCTTCAGACGTATAGTTACGTTTTTTTCTGAATTTCTGGTACTGTTGCTGCTGTTGCTAGTGGATCTCAGACCGTGTTTTTATAAAATAATTTGACAACTAGCAACAGTCGTTAGTGGTATTTTCTTCTAATTTCAAGCCCCTAAGGGTATGCTGAACTGGCAGAGATGCTTAATGGAATTTCTGTAATACATGTGCTCCCAAAAGAGACTGAGCTCCCAAAAGAGGTAGCGAGCTGCCATTTTACTAGCATTTTATAAACGTTGCGCGTGCGCCGGCTAATATCGAGCCCTGCCCTTACCCAATCTTTCTTTGGGGGGTAATGGTGGAGAAGTCCTACTAACCACAGCTTTTCATTGCCTGTTGCAGATAGCTGCTCGTATCTTAGAAGCACATACTGCACTTCACAAGACTTCTCTTATCGAGTCCAAGATGCTCTATGTTAGGAAGTGGCAGTCGTTGCCCGAATTTGGCATTAGTCACTTCATGGTGCGGTTCAGATCCGAAAAACAATCCAAGAAAGAGGTACGGTTCTATGGTTAATAGGATGTTTCGTTAGAGGTACGGTTCTATGGTTAATAGGATGTGTCGTTAGAGGTACGGTTCTATGGTTAATAGGATGTGTCGTTAGAGGTACGGTTCTATGGTTAATAGGATGTGTCATTAGAGGTACGGTCCTATGGTTAATAGGATGTGTCGTTAGAGGTACGGTTCTATGGTTAATAGGATGTGTCGTTAGAGGTACGGTTCTATGGTTAATAGGATGTGTCGTTAGAGGTACGGTCCTATGGTTAATAGGATGTCTCGTTAGAGGTACGGTTCTATGGTTAATAGGAAGTCTCGTTAGAGGTACTGTTCTATGGTTAATAGGAAGTCTCGTTAGAGGTACGGTAATATGGTTAATAGGAAGTCTCGTTAGAGGTACGGGTCTAGTGATTAATAGGAAGTCTCGTTAGAGGTACGGTCCTATGGTTAGAGGTACGGTTCTAGTGGTTAATAGGATGGACTCGTTAGTCTTGTGGCCGCGCCAACAATGCACAACTGAAGTCAATTTCACACCAAAGGCCAACAATTTTAAACAGTCCACCGTCTAATTATCGTATTAACGTCAGTGTACAAAACAATAGAAATACGGCGTCCAAGATTTAGAGTTTATGTAGAAAGTTGGACCCCAAAGTCGCACGTATAGTTCTAGCAACTCTGAGTAACTGAGATTGAGTGCGGAGCTTGTATCAATAAAAGGCAATCGATAGTAAGTTAGTGCGCGCTCTTTTAGCCATACGCATCGAGCACTCACGTGAGAACGAATTAATAAGGCCAGACACTTAATAGATGGTTCGCACTCAATCCCCAGAGATTCAAAGGGCATGGCGGCCATGTTGGTGTACAGAACATAAGAAGCTAACGAAGAATCTATTGTTAACTGTACACCAACATGGCCGCTATGACGTAAAGTGCAAAGGGTCTATAGCTTCGAAGTGTGCTGTCTCAACAGCAGATAATAGAACGTGTGCTATCACCATGTGACTCAAGTTTATAAAACAGTTTGTTTGTTTGTTTGTTTGTTTGTTTATTTATTTATTTATTTATTTATAAGCAATTTTTTTCAGTGATGTCCAGTTCAGCGTAGCTGGTTTGAATAGAGCCCTGATTACAAAAAACGCTTACGATTACATATAAAGACATACAGACAAAATATAATTATAAAAATTAGAAGTTGCATACACCGAATGCAAATATGGCGATTTTTGATTTCGCTTTCCAAAAGTCTTACTATAACTGCCTCTACTGTCTAAAATATCACTTTGAAATCAATAATTTTGGAAAGTTTGGATGATATACCAAGAAAGGCTTTAAAGATATCGCAGCTCAACATTAGGGACTTTAGTATGAGAATTGGCAATCATGACTGACTACCCTCGTTTTGGTGTTTTTCGCATACTTAAACCTTGATAAATTCAGAAGGGTTCATAATTTTTTCTCCAATCTTATAAACCTTACTAACTAAAATGCATATTTGCTTTTAAATAACACAGTTTATTCTCATGAAAATAACAGGCTTCAGCATTATGCTAATTAGCCGCAGCCATATTTGCATTCGGTGTATTATTTCATAATTACTGACCACTGAGGTGCTTCTTAAGGCTTTTTTTTTTTATTAAAAAAAGCCTTGTTTCATTCCTTAGCTTTGATGGCAGCGTATTCCATGTTTTTGCTCCGTTGTATCGAAAAGAACTGTAGTATTTGGTTGGTCTTAGCCAGGGGAAAACAGTTTATTGTAGGTGTGGAAATCACGCGAGTAGCTAAATTCATGTAAGTATGCGGGCGCTAAGCCATTTAGGCAAATTTAATAGGCTCTTCGAGATTGTAAGAATGGCCAAGCAAGGTGAGATTCACGTCACACTGCTGAATTTTGCGCTCTTCATGTCTACAGATAGTCAACCTCTTGAGGAATTAAATAGGTCTGATATTCGTGTTAGGGCTCGGCTCTGTTGAGACTTGCGCGCACAGCATTGCTGATAGAGGCTACATGCTATATATTTGGCGCGTTTTATCGGAGATTCTTTCGGTCGATACTGATCAGAAGAATGCGTATTTTTAAGGGGGGAAATGAGTGTCCAAATCAAAGAGCTTTGTTCCGTGAAATTCTAAGCAGTCCATTTGTGTGTCCATAGGAGATCCTTGGAATTGCCTTCAACCGAATCATGCGAATCGACTCGGGAAGTCGTGAGGCGAACAAGACTTGGCGCTACAGTGTAATGAGATCCTGGAACGTGAACTGGGAAACCAAAGAAATGATCGTGCAGTGCGAGGACGAGACCATTGCGTTCAACTGCCTCAGTGCTGATATCAAGTCAGTGCACGAGTTCATAGGGGGGTACATCTTCCTTTCTATGAGAAAAGATGTCAATCAACCGCCAAGTGATGAACTCTTCTACAAACTAACTGGTGGCTGGGTTTGAAAGTAACGCACTTTATCGATTTTTTTGTTTTATAATTTAGATTAATAGCCGAAACAGACCCTAGTATCTAATGACTTGCCGTACTAATAATTTTGATTCTTTGAATATGAAGAACTGGCCCGAACTGCCGTATTCCTGGACTGCTTGATCATATGTTGTGACACGTCTGCTGGTTAGCGTGACACATCGCTTGGTGGCGTCACGTACATGTGATACAAGAACTTGAACGTCTAGAACGTGTAATGCCCAATGGGTTTTGAAAGCTCGGTCCTGTGACAAGTCCTCGTACAAGAACTTGAACGTCTAGAACGTGTAATGCCCAATGGGTTTTGAAAGCTCGGTCCTGTGACAAGTCCACGTACATGTGATACAAGAACTTGAACGTCTAGAACGTGTAATGCCCAATGGGTTTTGAAAGCTCGGTCCTGTGACAAGTCCACGTACATGTCATACAAGAACGTGAACGTCTAGAACGTGTAATGCCCAATGGGTTTTGAAAGCTCGCTCCTGTGACAAGTCCACGGTCATGTCAAGATGTCACTGACCATAAATACGATAGTAATTTACAGGAAGTCACAATACATTAACAAGGGAATAATTCCATTGAGGCAAAGACCTTCAGTTCGTAATAATGGATGACCCGTCGCGACTGCACTAAATATGTGGGACTGTTATCAGATTTTTTTGATGAACAGGTGAAATGATCAGGAAATATGTCCAAAGGACCAGATAGCACATTCATATGGAAAGTGTGACGGTTGTTCTTCGACCTGAGGTCCGCCATCGTGACAGGAAAGCGAGATGGGTTACGTGAAAAGGCAAATTAATAAAAATGGGGCGGCCTTCACCTCCTCGGAACGTGGAATAGTACTGGCTATCCCAACAATGCCTAACCCTGAAACAATACAAACCCTAACCCTAAAACAATGCAACTCTTTGTCAGTGCAGTCCAACTGGGGTCCAATGAAATGCAAGGTTTTGAGAGGTGAAGGGCTGCTGTGAAAAATACGAGCAGAGATAACTATTGGGTGTTTCCACATAACCACGTGCGCTGGCTATGCACCTTGTTGATTTCTCATGCCGGCGCGCACGTCTGGTAACCATGGTATCAGAGCGAGGCCAGTTGTACCAAAGATTCACTGGAGTCGGTCAGAAATGTCTAAGTTTATATCGAACCGCACTGTTGTGTTCTTGTGTCATAAAGAAATTAACGTTACTTTCCACCATCGACTGTAGATTGTTCTCTTTCTATGCAGGGTTGCCACAGGTCAGGGAAAAGTCAGGGAATTTTGCATCTCGTCAGGGAAATTCTAAATTTCTTGTCAAAGTCAGGGGATTTTATTTTTAGGTTGCCACGACGGCCCCTCGTGCCTCAAAGTGTCTGCAAGGGGAGGCTACAGGTTTTGATAATGACTTTTGTTTTGAAGGAGTGAATGTCAAACAGTCTTATTATGGTCAGTGAAAATTGTTTTCTGGTCGGTAAAAAGTCAGGAAAAATATTTTTCCCCGATGGGTGGCAACCATGCTATGACGAGCTGGGACAACTGACCTCGATTTGATGCCTTTATGAATCTGGCCAATCAAATCGATTTGATGCCTTCATGAATAAGGTCTGGCCAATCAAATCGATGTGATGCCTTCATGAATAAGGTCTGGCCAATCAAATCGATTTGATGCCTTTATGAATAAGATTTGGCCAATCAAATCGATTTGATGCCTTCATGAATAAGGTCTGGCCAAACAACGGCCCAAGACGAAAACTAATGAGTTGAAGTCGGCGACGTCGGTACTGAGTTTTATGAAAATATTTTGAACTCCCAAGTGCTCAGGAAGTGCAGTGAAATAGTATCGATTGAAACCTCCAAAACTAAACTACAATGTTTATTTGTTACATAATATACCGTTATGGGTTAAACAAGATTTGAAACACCAAAACAAATATAGTTGGACCGTTTGTACGTTATGCGGTTTTAGGTAAACTATTTTTATACGAGAAATTAGATTGAGCTTCACAAATTTATACTCAATTAAGGAGATATACTTTATTCAACTAAAATAATTTCTTTTGTGTTCGAGTAGTTAAGGTATGTAAGTAAAGTGGATTTCAAATGAGCGTAGGAAAAAAATCACGGACTGTAATGGTTACGGCTTATCGTAGCATCGACATGGCTGTTTTTTTTTTCATTTTTCTCCAATCAAGTGACGACGTAACAGCGAGGCCTTTGTATCGTACGGCAGGTCCGTAGCCTTACCGTAGCCTTACCGTAGCCTTACCGTAGCCTTACCGTAGCCTTACCGTAACCCTACCGTAACCGTGCTGTACTGTATCTCTGTAATTTGATTGGTTCAACAGGACAAAAACAATAGGGAAACCATTTCAATGTCACAACATGCCGTACAGTAACCGTGTTGTAGTCACTTATACGAAATCTTCTCTAGCTTCTCCGTAAGTTTCGCTTATTTGAAATCTGCTCATGTAGAGTATTTCTATTTACATGTTGTACAACTCCATTTCCTCGATTACAAAAAGCAATTTTGAGCCAGGAAACAATTGTATATATTTCCAAGAGGTATTTTCGCTGGAGGTCAAGTCAGACTTGATTTCTTATGGGTTGTAAAATACTACGGTCTATTATACCGTACTACGAACATTATACCGTACTACGGTCCGTCAAACCGTATAGATACGGTACGGCATTCCGTCATATTGAAATGGTTTCCCTTCGTTTTCTACTTTTCATACAGTCAGATCTCAAAGTTGTGGTATTACGCGGTTACGGTACGGTATAGTTACCGTACAGTTACGGTAAAATAGGCTTGTCATGAGCGGCGTACTACTGCTTTACCGTACTCATAAGAAATCCGTATTTTGCTTCAACGTTTGCACACAATACATGACTTTCATAATGGCCGCCTCATAATTTGCATGATTTAGAATATCAGTCTGTAGAGGGAAACCATGGCTACCACATGAAAGAAGTAATTATTGAGCTTTAGAGCAATGTGGAGAATTGCCATTTTGGCGATGTTCCGCACCAGGAGAACAATAGACGCGAGCTGCTAAGACTCGTTCTTATTCACTAGCCTTTTGTTAATTAAAAAAGATAGCGATTGTTCTAGCTGCGCGCGCAACATCGTCAAAATGGTCTATTTTTCCCTTTAGTAAGTTTTTTTTTCTGTATCACAAGAGGAAATGGATAAATTTGTAGCTCTAGAAAACAAAGCACTGAATCCTCTGGAGGGATCGTCTGATTATTCCTTTGAGTATTATTTCTTAACGCATGAGAAAATACAATGTTTAAGCATAGTTAATAGAGTGGAATGGTTATGAAACCCAGCGACCTTTGTTAGCTTTTTTCAACCACTACCCCGCACAAAATACAATAGAAATTCCAATGTGTTAATCGATCAGCCAATAGAAACGTGTGAGTTCAGTCGTTCAGGGGACGCTAATGAACTATGACCGTGCACAATCTTTTGTCTTACTCCGTTCCAACATAAATCGCAGCGCCTTTGTTAGCCCCTTTGAAATTTGCCGCGTTTCATAACCATTCCACTCTATTAACTATGGTTTAAGGAAATACTTCGAATCAACTTCACCAAAGACCTGTAATGGAACAACAAATTAGCTCTGTTGCCAAGCCAAGTTCCAAAGTAAAGTTATTAGGGATCTTGAGTAACCAGGACGGCATCGTCTAGGACGACGGCACAAAACAACAGTCTTGTTGCGCAAAAGCAACCTATAAAAGCAACCTATAAATTTTTACGTTGTGGCTTGGTTAGGGTTAGTTGACAATGTCTGTTTAAAAATGGTTTATTTAACGCGTTTGGTCAATTTTGCTAGTTGCTTTCAGGCTTTTCGTTTTGCCTTTTGGGAATTTGAGACAGTTTTCTTGTTCCGCCCCACTACTCGCGATTCTATGCTCCGACGGAGTGACGACTTGCTGTAGATTATTCAAGCAGAGTTGTGATTTTCTGTACACAGCTAGTAATCGCTACTCTTCAAATGCTGGTGGTTCGTTTTCAATCCTTATTAGAATTTCATACAAAGGATATACAGGAATCAATGAATATGTACTATGAAATGGCGACTCATGGCATTTTATGCATTTTTTCCCTGCCAATTTTACCTTGCTTGGGGTCAACGTTTTAAAATTATGCCACTTGTTTCCATCATGATCTCTTGCCCAAATTTATTATCTCATTGTTAATTCGCATCAAATTTACCATTATTATAAATACAAGGTACGCTATGCGCTGGACTGAGAACTAAATTGACTTGGTTAAAAAATCAAAATGTGACTTTTTTCGAGCAATGCCGCCGTTCAACGTAGAGGTTAAAGTGCCCATGAACCTTATTTTTTTATTTTAGATATCAAGTGAATAGTAGAATGGCTTTTAATGCTGTGCCGCTGAGTTAAGGTTTTAATATCCAAAATGCTAATTACATGACGTCAGTGGAGATATTTGCAATAGTTTCTTAGTGGTTGTGAATGGGCGTTTCTGCTGATAGGAAAACAAATTTCTGACATTTTATTTCAACCATGGGTATAACACTGATAATTTGAAAAATTTGATTAGTTGTAACATGTTTTGTGTAATAATTGATGCCTCCCTTGACATCATGTAATTAGTATTTAGGAAATTAAAACCTCTAAGTCATTGGTACAGCATTCAAACCAGTATATATAAAGAGGTTATTACACGGAAAGTTGTGTAATACGGTTGGGTATTTTTACGAGTCGGTTTTATTTTTTTCGAGCCTGAAAGGCGAGAACAAACAAAATTGACGAGTAAAAATTCCCAGCCGTATTACACAACTCTTCGTGTAATAAATTGTTTATTATACGACGCGGCTAACACAAACAAAAAAGGTTTGTTTTCGCTTACCTTACTTGTCTGTTTGAAGAAAATCTCGAGAGAAGAAACCTCTCAGACTCAGTTGCATTCTCGTTCCCAGTGCCTCCTCAACTAACTGAAAAAATCAGAGGCTCTGGTAAGACACGAAACCGGATGTCCTAGATTCTAGGACATTGAAACTGCGCATGCTCTTAGAACTCATTTCCGATTTGCTAACATTCTCGTTGATTTGCTAACTAAAGCAATGGCGGACTTCATGGGAGCTATCCAGTTCGCCCTTGCAAAGCTTAAAATACAGTTTTCTTTAAAAACTCAACAATTGGAAGCTATACAGGTAATTAGTATCGATAAGAAGGACTGTTTCTGTGTCCTTCCGACCGGTTATGGTAAATCGTTAATTTACCAAAGTTTACCGTCTTCAAGGTCATCCAACTCAATCGTGGTCGTCATATCTCCTCTCAACGCAATTATCGAGGAGTGCATAGAACATGCTGATTTTCAGCTGCTGGATTAGACTGCAGGGCTGATAGTCGAGGAAGTATAGGCCTATGTACCTGTTGTAGGTTAGCAAGGGCTATAGCGCTTGCACTCGGCGCAGAATGTGTTTCTTTTGGTCGTTTTGATGGTGGATTATGCATGAGTCAACTTAAACCCCCACCCCCCCCCCCCCCCCCCAACCCGGGACAAGGTGGGGATTTGTTTTCTCCCCTTCACAAGAAAGGACAAATACCCCACCCCCTGGGACAACATTTTCACTACAAAGTTAACAAAATGCCCCCACCCCTGATAACACTTTGTTGGATGAGTATAAGAGACTCGTAGACATTCTGTTCACCTCCATGACTTGTGCAACCCTCTGGGGCAAGCATATGAACAAAACCTCCCCAATGCCCCAGGGTGTGGGGCAGGTATTTTCATCCAATCCCCTACTAATCCCCACGTTTCTCCCACCTTGTCCCGGGTTGGGGGGGGGTGGGGGTTTAAGTTGACTCATGCATTACTAGGAGAGCTATAATTTTGCTTTCGACCTCGTTTTAGCCTGGAATTTTGGATCGCCGCGGTTTGATGTTCATGCCATTGCTGAACCATCTCACGGAATTTTTCGGCATTTTCAAGAGAGCGTTTGCACGGACAGCATATTTTTGTAGCGTATGATTCTTCCCAGAAAATGAAAGGTGGCTTAGATAAGAACCCAAACTTTTCCTTAGGTCGCCGTTTAAAATCACTGGGTGATTCTTATCCGATATTACGGCGTTGCAGCAAATGCATGTATTTCAATCGAAAAGCCTTTCTGCTGTCTTTTTTGGCGTAATATCCGCCATTATTGGGTTATAGTCGATCGAAGGGAGATTTTAATTAACTTTCGGCTTTTGCCACCATACATTACATATATGAATGTTTATTAATTAATTAATTAATCTGTTTAATCATGTTCTTTTAAAAGTCACATTACTTCATTCTTTATTATTTTCACATATGAATGTTAATTCTTTTGATTATTTTACTTTTATTGAAAGAACACCTCAAAAAATGCCTTACTTTACTTGTTATGTTTACAACGGAACTGATTTATCCACTAAGTGAACCGGAAGAAAAGCTCTGTGCGCAGCACCTGCTCATTTGTTTCTTCATCGCGCAGCCGATTTGGCTAGCCAATCAAATGAGAGCCTGTTCCGTGTCTTACCAGAGCCTCTGATTTTTTCAGTTAGTTGAGGAGGCACTGGGAACGAGTGACTCAGTTGAAGTCCAATGTCGGGGGCAAGCGCGCACTGAAAAAAGTTTTTTTTGCGCGCGCTAAAAGCTGATTGGCTGTTACTCAAACAGCCCCATTTCGATTGGCTCGCGCGCTTACAAAATCTTTTAAGTGTTGAATAAACCTGTTCGCGACTCGTGTAATACGGTCTCATATTTGCACTCGTTTTAGCCCGTATTTGCACTCGAAAACGCCAAGTCGTATAAATAATGTACCATATTCACTAGATGTAGAATTGATATACTTTAACTAAAGCCCCGGTCAAACGGACGCAACATTTCATGCAACATCGTGCAACATTGTTGGATCATGTTGCAACATGTTGCGTGCAGGGGTGCTCAAACGAGCGCAACATGTTGCAACATGTTGGATGTTTTTACCCGGTTTGTTGATAGAGGTCTGGGCGCCAAGCCAATGGTGCTTTAAATTGAACTAATGCGCATGCTCCGATACAACGTTGCACGAAGGTAGTCAAACGAAATCAACATGATGCAACATCCAGACAACAATAGAAATGTTGCGTGTTGTTGCACGAACGTTTGACTAGATTCAAACTTCATGCAACATCGATCGTGCAACAGGGTGGTCAAACGTACGTTTGAGATTAGGATGCCATCATACTTTTTTCCCTCCATTTTAGTGAGAATTAGTAGTTTACCTGTAAAACCTAGCCCTACGTGGGTAGCCCCTGGTCGTTTACTTGGGAACTCAGTTGTTTTGGTTTTATGGTTAGTGTTTGAGTTACTTAATTAGTTTATATCGTGTTTTAGCCGTACGTTTAATCACTACTTTCTGTCATTTTGGAAGTTATAAATCACACACTCAAGTTAGGATATTGACACATAGCATAGCATGCGAGCCTTCTATTTATGACTGGTAAATTTAATGCGAAATGACAGTTTGATAATAATAAAGTTGGTCTCGACCAAGTCTACCGTCTGCCTCGTCCAGTGGCGTCTGAAAATCGCGAAGCTAAGCGAAATGCCTGGGACGAGCGCGGAGCGCAAGGAAGTATGGGATCGTTTTTGCTCGCTGATGTCTCTTTTAGTCTGCTTGGGAGTTACGACTAAGTCCAACGAAAATCCTCAAATGTCCTTATTTTTTTGCCTTGAATTTGTTCCCTTGATTATGTTAAAGGCGCTGTGTCATGGTTTTGCGCATGTCTAATTAATGTTCGATTGGCGGCTGTTAATTGTCTTCAATCAGTTACTCCCCTCCCTATTGCTTGATTTTAATGATATGCAATATTTTCCTTGAAGACTAGATCTACACACAGTTTGTTAATCGTTTTTGCACATTTACTTTCTTACGTGTGCTAGGATAGTCAGTTTATATTAACACCACTGAAAATAATTTCGTTCCGTGTCCCTCACCGTGACACAGCTCCTTTAACTATGATCTGCTAACATCCTTCCCCCAGACATGTGGAGTTTCTCAGTACAAACCTGGCATACGTGGCGAATAAACCGTAACTCGGGCTTTCGGAGAACCAGATGCAACCCTGGAATCTTGATAGACATCTTAGGCCATCTCTATTTTTTCCGTTTCTCATCTTCCGACCGACCCATTTTTGTGGCTTTTTGTAAAAATATAACAAAAATTGGGGGATGACGGTGAAGAAACCCTAGAGAAAAGAAAACTCTAGAATTGTCTACTGCCTTTATTTGTAATTCCATGTTTGTAGCGTATACGGACGACGACCGCGCCTTATTAGTTCCAGTCTCCGCGTATTTTTTATTATAATTTTTTTCCTCACCCGACCGACCGACCCAATTTTTGAAAACCCCACCGATGAGAAACGGGGAAAAAATTGGGATGGCCTTATTTCGAAAAAGGTTGCATGTTGGATCGTACAGGATTGCGCGTAATGCCTTCATAGATCATTTTGTGGTGTGTCTGTCTTGTTAAGTTCACGTGTATGTGGGCTTGGCAAAGGACTTGTTGGTGTACCCGGCACGGGGAATGAATTAGCATCATCGTGTACACTGTTTGGCAGCTCGTTGATCGTCCTCGAGGATAGAGCCTTCTTTGGATTCGTAGCCAATACATTAATCTGATTGAGCTATCGGCCTTAAGAGCTATCGGCTTCCGCACGGGGGTATGGAATTTATTCACCGAGGTTCCACCCTTGGTTGAATAAATTGCATACCCCCGAGCGGAAGGCCGAGGTTCTCTCATTGTACTTTATTACATTAAATTTTGGCGACACTTTAATTTAGCCATTTTTCATCGCTATTAAAATGCACCAAAATTAAGTGTCGCTAAATTTAATCGTCGCGAAATTAACATGCGTATTATAAGTTGTCGGTGATTATATTGTGTACGATTACATGAAGTTTTGGCGACGTTAATTTAGCGATTTTGAAAAATCCATATTTAGCGACATTTGCGTAAATTTTGGAACTTTAGTAACACCGTGTAGTATGATAAATATTGTAAACCTTGAGATTTCCCGTGGTAGGTGTCTAACTACGACTGGTCTAAGCCGACTAACCAGTTTCGTTAGAGCAGCAACTGCGTAGCGGTCGTGCAGATTATTTTCCTCGTGAATTGTGTCAAGCTTTTCATTTAGTCTTGGATTCCACACTTCTGTATGAACGTGGAATCCGCGTAGTCCATGGGAATGTAAAATTTGATGCCAGCGAAGGTCCAGCTGAAATGTGCACAAATGTGTGATGCTGCTGCCTAGGTACAAGTCATAATCGGTGGGCGTGGGTTTGGCCGTCGAAAGGCGTGATCGCGTGAAATGACCAGATGGCAGTATTTCAATAGCCCACTTCCGCGATATGCTTTACTTGTCACGCACAAAGGTCTCAATACGAGGCTCCGTACTACATTAAATTTATTCCTTTCTCTGTGAAAAGCCTCGTATTGAAACCTTTGTGCATGACAAGTAAAGCATATCGCGGAAGTGGGCTATTGTATAGAGTACCTATGTGGAGGCTGATGCAGTTCCACGTGGGGCGCATAAAAATATTGTTACGGTACAAAAGAAAAGAAGTTAAAACTAAGTATATGTACATTTAAGATTAGAAGATACAAATAAAATAAAATAAACTGTTATCAGCATAACTCCAGATCAGATAAGGAGACAATTTTACTTTTAAATTGCCGTAACGAACTGGCTCTTTTTGCCTCATCTGGTAGACTGTTCCATAACATAGCACCATTGTATTTAAAGCTGCGCTTGAGAAAATTTGTTTGCGGCTTAATTTGGAAGTGCTAGATCAGTCTCAGAGTTTCTTAGTTGATAATATTTGTTACTATCGCTAATTTTGGTAAAATAGGGTGCGGATTGTTCATTGAGAGTTTTATACATTAATGTCGACTTGGTTTGTATACGGTGGCTGGTTAGCGCCATATCGGATATTTACTTTTTATATAACTTGAACAACCGATTTATTTTTCTGCGAATGACGACAAATAACATATTTTGAAAATACAGGAATTTGTTGTATTTTTCTCATAACTCGAAATCTCAAC
This sequence comes from Actinernus sp. WN-2022, assembly GCA_030867875.1. Lineage (NCBI taxonomy): Eukaryota > Metazoa > Cnidaria > Anthozoa > Actiniaria > Actinernidae > Actinernus > Actinernus sp. WN-2022. The sequence goes on from JAOWCC010001589.1 coordinate 77,898,725, forward strand.
TTATTACTTGAAATATTGACTTATACCTCAACATTTCGACTTACAACTCGAAATCTCGACTTATTACTCGAAATCTCGACTTATAACTAAATATCTCGACTTATAACTCAACATGACTCGTAACTCAACATGTCGACTTATAACCTCGACGCATAACTTGAAATATCGAAATATCGACTTATAACTCGAAATCTCGAGTGCAATCCGTCCGGTCGGCGGTTGAAGCAACCACCGTGCCTAGGTACTTCGTGTAACGTATACATATAGTATTGAACCCGTTGTTGACGGTTAGGATTTTTTAAAGGTAGGGGTAGGGTTTGTATTAGTCTACAGAACCATTAAAGAAGCATTATATTTATCTATTGAGTTACTCGAATTCTTGCAATTAAACCACTTAGAATCATTATTTAACACTAATTCGTGCAAATGAACCACACGGTTTTCGTTTTGAATTACTTTTACGGTAAAACATGTACAAATCATTTGAGTGAGCTCCCTGTGGTATTTACATGAAACTTCTATATTGTAGAAGAAGTCTAGTTTGTGGGTATATACTTCATGGAAGTGTTTCGTTCCATAGAGTCTCCCTACATAATACTGTAAAACAGTAGAGAAAATGATTATGCAGGGAGACTATGTGGAATGAAACACTACCATGAAGTATATATCAGTTTGTGTTCGGTTAGTAGTAAAGAGCCCTTTGCAGCATACAGTGGTTGTACGTTCAGTTCTCAGTGTTTGGATATGTGATACAACACGGCTGACAGTGTTGTATATATTACTTGAAAAACGACGCGAAGCGGAGTTTTTTAAACTCTGTTCGAGGTGTTTGGATATGTGATACAACACGGCTGACAGTGTTGTATTTGGCTTCTTAGTTGATAATATTTGTTACTATCGCTAATTTTGGTAAAATAGGGTGCGGATTGTTCATTGAGAGTTTTATACATTAATGTCGACTTGGTTTGTATACGGTGGCTGGTTAGCGCCATATCGGATATTTACTTTTTATATAACTTGAACAACCGAGGTATTTTTCTGCGAATGACGACAAATAACATATTTTGAAAATACAGGAATTTGTTGTATTTTTCTCATAACTCGAAATCTCAACTTATTACTTGAAATATTGACTTATACCTCAACATTTCGACTTACAACTCGAAATCTCGACTTATTACTCGAAATCTCGACTTATAACTAAACATCTCGACTTATAACTCAACATGACTTATAACTCGAAATCTCGACTCGTAACTCAACATGTCGACTTATAACCTCGACGCATAACTTGAAATATCGAAATATCGACTTATAACTCGAAATCTCGAGTACAATCCGTCCATTCGGCGGTTGAAGCAACCACCGTGCCTAGGTACTTCGTGTAACGTATACATATAGTATTGAACCCGTTGTTGACGGTTTGGATTTTTTAAAGGTAGGGGTAGGGTTTGTATTAGTCTACAAAACCAGTTAAAGAAGCATTATATTTATCTATTGAGTTACTCGAATTCTTGCAATTAAACCACTTAGAATCATTATTTAACACTAATTCGTGCAAATGAACCACACGGTTTTCGTTTTGAATTACTTTTACGGTAAAACATGTACAAATCATTTGAGTGAGCTCCTTGTGGTATTTACATGAAACTTCTATATTGTAGAAGAAGTCTAGTTTGTGGGTATATACTTCATGGAAGTGTTTCGTTCCATAGAGTCTCCCTACATAATACTGTAAAACAGTAGAGAAAATGATTATGCAGGGAGACTATGTGGAACGAAACACTACCATGAAGTATATATCAGTTTGTGTTCGGTTAGTAGTAAAGAGCCCTTTGCAGCATACAGTGGTTGTACGTTCAGTTTTCAGTGTTTGGATATGTGATACAACACGGCTGACAGTGTTGTATATATTACTTGAAAAACGACGCGAAGCGGAGTTTTTTAAACTCAGTTCGAGGTGTTTGGATATGTGATACAACACGGCTGACAGTGTTGTATATGGCTTCTCCAACGAATTTGCCATTGAAGAGAAAACGGAGAAGAAAGTTTGGATAATTTATGCAAGTGTTTCATCACATATCCAAACTCCTTCACGCTTGTGATTTTCTTTGTAATATTCTCATTAATTATTCATGAGTTTGAGAATGTACGATAAAACATGACTTTATTTATTTAAACGCACTTGCACGAGATCAGTAGCGTTATTAGCAGAACCTGTTCGTAAATGCTTTCAAAAACTGCATTTTTGAAGATTGTTTGCCCTACAGAAAAGCTTCAGTTCCCATGGGAACGATGTATGTTATGGATTAAATTTGTACTGCATGCGCTGTTTCAATTCATGAGTCTGGACTGAGTTGACTAAAATGACTTTTTTCGTTACTATTCAACTCAAAACTGTGTATATTTTCTATGCATCGATTGCAATAATGCATTAATGTGATGACGTCTACCCAGGTATCGACCCAGGCCTTTACTTACGCGGCCATGGGTCACGGAAGGTAACATTTACACGATTTCAAACAAGTGTATAACATTGAGTATTCTCTGTAAACCAAAATTTTCTTCACAGAAGTATTCAAACCTTTTCGAAGGTTCGTATATAGTTATATTACGAATTCTAAGAAATTCTGACTCGCGCCTCGCGTGGACACTAAAACCTATCAATCACCTCCTCGCGGCCTTAATGTCGAAATGACACTGAACGAATTGATTTTGTCTCGGACGGCGCGAGGATAAATTTCCTATTTTAGTGCTCAAGAGAATCATTGAAAAATGTAAAGCAAAATGACGGGCATGTTTTATTCTCCAACATATGCTCTCATATACCCTCTTTGTATAGCTTCTAGCAGTCTCTCTCACTGCACAGTCAAACACGGAGTGAAGCAAGCGTACTGACCTCAGCGATTTCAATAACGCCTTGATAACCTAATTACAATCAATATTATCATTTATTTATATACCTAACGCTCAAGAGCTAAGTTAATATCATTGAAGAACACAAGTACAAAAAAACAACTGTAGTGAGACAGTTTTCTAAAACATTTTCTATTTACAATGTCCCCCGTCTCTGTTCATCACTAAAGGGACTGACCGTGTTATGTATCAGTCAATTCCAAACCCGTGCATGACCCCCCCGGGCCACCCCCGGGCATTTGAACATTTTGAAAAAACTTCGATGAAATGCCCCACTACCAAGGCAGAAAAACTGTTCAAATGCCCCACCAGTTTTTCATCCAGGCTGTTCAAATGCCCACCATCGGGCACCGGCTCAGAAAATTTTCGACAAAGACAAGGCAAAGACTATTGACAAATAAATGAAATCATTGTTTTATTGACAAACTCTGACTCGAGCAATTCACAGGAAACACCGACGGTGAAAACAATCATTTCTACCGGCTCGATTGGTTTCCGTTATGTACTTTATAATAAACGCAATGGTTTGAAATTGAATATGTTAGCTTATGTTGTTGGTATATAAAGTATGTAACAGCGTTCGACCAACTCAGCAGCTGGGCGGCCTGTTATTAACTGATTAATAATATCACGCAGTCGGACAAAGTTCACGAAGCAAAGCAAAACAACATAGTTTATAGGTTTAAACATAACTATTTACCTCTGAAAGTGGCCTTCAAATTTGGCAGGTTCACTCTTTCAAGCCAGGCCTCTACAAATGCGCAATCCTTATCCTAGAAGTCCTCGAACACACGTACGTTCGCCATTTCGACGCGAGCGATGCGAATTTGTAGGCAGAGATGTATTTTTTTAAACACCGATCAAATGCCCCACTCCCTACCCCCACTGTTTGTCAAATGCCCGCCCCTAAGGGCCTAGATACTCGTCAAATTCCCCACCCTATGGAGCAAGCCTCTGATCAAATGCCCGGGGGTTGCCCGGGGGTGGGATGCACGGGTTTGGAATTGACTGGTACATTACGAACAACAACAACAACACTTTATTAATACTCTTACAAAAAAATTACATAAGTAGGTAAAAGAGAAACGAATAAAGAAAATTAGAGTAAGCGCTACTTAGAATAATACGAGTTCGTGTTACGCTTGTCAGCCATCAGCTTTTCTTCTTGACACCTGTGAAAAAATGAATCAAATGCCCGGGGGTTGCCCGGGGGTGGGATGCACGGGTTTGGAATTGACTGGTACATTACGAACAACAACAACAACACTTTATTAATACTCTTACAAAAAAATTACATAAGTAGGTAAAAGAGAAACGAATAAAGAAAATTAGAGTAAGCGCTACTTAGAATAATACGAGTTCGTGTTACGCTTGTCAGCCATCAGCTTTTCTTCTTGACACCTGTGAAAAAATGATGTGTGAAAGTGCGTCGAAATAAGTTAACTTTGCAAAAATATTTATATATCCAAGTACACGCGAAAGGATAGCCGCCAGAGAAATTGAAGCACCTCAGATCTTTTCACTTTTTTCATGTTTGGTTCAATCATAGTTAATAGAGTGGAATGGTTATGAAACCCGGCAAACTTCAAAGGGCAATTAACAAAGGCGCTGCGATTTATGTTGGAAGAGGGTAAGACAAAAGATTGTGCACGGTCATAGTTCATTAGCGTCCCCTCAACGACTGAACTCACACGTTCTGATTGGCTGATTGATTAACACATTGGAATTTCTATTGTGTTTTGTGCACGGCCAATGATTTAAAAAAGCTAACGAAGACATATAACAAAGGAGGTCGCTGGGTTTCATAACCATTCCACTCTATTAACTATGGTTCAATCGATTTTTGGGGACGAAAAGGTTCACTCAAAAGGCGACCACGCACTACATAACTCACTCATGGTTGTCAGGCCGTCTGATAGTCCCATCTACCAAATGAAGCGATCCCAATAGTGCAGCCTTTAAAAAGCCATCATACCAGAATTCCATAACCAAAAGTCTCGATCTGTAATACTAGGTCTTGGCTCATCAGTTCATGGTACAATCTATTTTTAGAAAACGATTCACGCTAAATCGATAGCCAATCGTATTGCACTAATTGCACCAGCAAATCTGATTTGTCACCTAATTACACCAGCAACTCTGATTGGTCACCTAATTACACCAGCAACTCTGATTGGTCACCTAATTACACCAGCAACTCTGATTGGTCACCTAATTACACCAGCAACTCTGATTGGTCACCTAATTACACCAGCAACTCTGATTGGTCACCTAATTACACCAGCAACTCTGATTGGTCACCTAGTTACACCAGCAACTCTGATTGGTCACCTAATTACACCAGCAACTCTGATTGGTCACCTAATTACACCAGCAACTCTGATTGGTCACCTAATTACACCAGCAACTCTGATTGGTCACCTAATTACACCAGCAACTCTGATTGGTCACCTAATTACACCAGCAACTCTGATTGGTCACCTAATTACACCAGCAACTCTGATTGGTCACCTAATTACACCAGCAACTCTGATTGGTCACCTAATTACACCAGCAACTCTGATTGGTCACCTAATTACACCAGCAACTCTGATTGGTCACCTAATTACACCAGCAACTCTGATTGGGCATCTAATTACACCAGCAACTCTGATTGGTCCAAAACATGAAAGCCTTTGTTCTAATGAGAACTAATTTTGTGTTTATAAAAGAAACATGGCTGCCATTGTTTTCCCCCAATGACCAAAGTAGTTTGAGCACCGTTCTAAAAATAGACTATAACGAAAACTGATGGACCGCATTTCATTGCTTATCGAGACTTCTAGTTATACTGAATCAGGGCTCCTGACTGAATGTCTTTGCTTGCCGGCTCTTCTGTAATTTTTCCGGTCAAGTTTTTTTTCCGGATTGGGTTACCTGTGGCGCGCGGTCAAAATGGGAAAGGGGCAGAAAGAAGAGCTGTTAATTCTTTCTTTTCCCTTCCCTTCATTGTTGTCCTTACTCCAGTTTGACCGCACACCACAGATAACCCATTCCAAAAACAATTGACCAAAAAAAATACGGAACAGTCGGTAAGCAGGCTCCGTTTTTGCTGACACTACTATTATACGCCAAGTGTAAGCCGTTCGTTAGCCGTTGGGGTGGGCGGGGGCACACTTGTATGATAAATGGATGGGTTTACGAGAAAAAATAGCTAAAAAATCAGCCGATTTTGAAGTTATTGTGAAAACGAATCATCTATAACCCGGAATTCGACATATTTTTAGTAAAATCCAGGACCCGGATCCAGACGCATAAATCGAAATTAGGTTCAATTCCGGACCCGTTAGGCAGCCCCCCCCCCCGGCCCCCGGCCCCCGGCCCCCGGCTAAGACAAACCATATAACAAACTAATAGAATAACTGACCTTCACACACTTGTCCCTAATCATTGACACCTTCTTTGACAACATCTTGAACGACTTGATATTGATGACGTCACCGGGACTGGATGCAATCGATTCCAGTTCCTTTCGGTTCACTAGTTTACCGATGCCAACAGCGATAACGTAAACACCTGTCATCTTTAGCTGCTTGGCCTCTCTGGCTACGCCATCCGGGTTCCCAGACTTCCCGGCCATCAACAGAACGAAGATCTGTGAAATCCTGGGTCTCGTGCCTCCCTTTTTCGAAAAGAGATCTTCCCTTGCTATTTTGAGTGCCAACTCTGTCTTTGATCCGCCTTCTACGTACTCAATATCGTCAATGGCGTGACCAAGGGAGACGGCAGAGTAGTGTTCGTTAAATGTGAACATCACTTTGGCCTGGGTGGAGAAGCGGATCATTCCCACGTGAGTTCTCTTTTTTGAGGTCGCCAATTTGCCGATGATTGCTTTCACGAAACGTTTGGCTTCCTTGAAGTGCGAGCCTTTTGCGCTCTCTGAGCTGTCGATAGCAAAGCCAATGTCGGCCCTTACATTGTACACTATAAGCAATAGGAATAAAGGTATCTGTGAACATAACAGCAAAAATTGAACTTCGTATGCGTAAGAGGGTCTCAATGGGGTTAACCGTTAGCCGTAAATCGGCAAAAAAACTAGTCATTAGGCGTAAAAATTACAAAATTAACCGTAAACTGAAATATTCTACAACAACAACAACAACAATCTTTTATTGGCTCACACTATAAATTACAAGAATGATATAAAATACATTATAAGTTATAAAAGGAAAAGACAAAGGAAAATAGAATGTTTGTTTGAGCCTAGAGGCTAAGGGAACCGTGAGGTTTTCGAGTTAGCCCCTAGTAGCTATCTAAAGTTTGTTGTTTTTTTATATATAAAAGAAGCAGCAAGGAAGAGGAACTGGGACTAATAAATAATGTTTAGTGTAAAGGTAACTAATGACTTTTAAAAATGAAGAACGTATCTATTTAAGTTTCTTTGGGCGTTGTTCTGACAGTAAATAATGTTTTATTTCTTTGGTAAAGAAAAATGTACTGAGGTCTTTCAGATGGTGAGGTATCTCGTGCCAAAGATCAATTGCCTGGTAGGAAAACATTTGTTTTCCAGTATTTGTACGAACACGTGGTTTACATAAATTTTGTTTGGATGCATACCTTGTGTTGTATGTATGCCGGTCACTGGCATATTGAAAAAGATCATCAAATAGGCTTGGCAAAAGCCCTTTATGCCACAAATGCGTAAATTTGAGGGCGTGGAGGCGGTAAACATTATTTACAGTCAGAATGTCTAATAGGTTTAGGAGAGGGAGAGCGCTTTCAGTATTGGGTCCAGACGTTACTGTAAAAAACATTAATCTTAGGACCTTATTTTGCTTAGATTGTAATTTTTGTAAATGCGTTTTGTAAGCACTTCCCCAAGCTATTACAGCATATGATAGATAGGGGTAGATAAGGTTATAGTAAATTTGTTTAAGTTGATGAATAGAGAGATAGTGCCTTAGTTTTGAAACGATGCCAATATTCCGTGAAATACGAGAGCAAATGTAGGAAATGTGATATTTCCAAGATAGCGAATCGTCGATCATAACACCGAGATATTTTATATGATCTTTTTTCTCTAATACGTGGCACGATCCATCTGTGTTCTTTAACTTGATTTCTATATTTCCATCTCTTTTTCTGGAAGATTTTATTACCATGTAATTTGTTTTTGTAAAATTAATAGAAAGTTTGTTTACATCGCACCATTCCTTGATTTTTTCCAATTCAGAATTAACTAACGTTTCGAGGCTTTTAAGGTCACGAGCTGAGGCAAAGAGATTTGTGTCATCTGCAAATATTCTAAAAGTCAGGATCTCCGAGCAGTTGGGTAGATCATTGATGTAAATTAAGAATAGTAAGGGTCCTAATGTACTACCTTGTGGAATTCCACAAATCATCACTTGCTTTGGTGACTCTGTGTGCCCTATAGCTACATATTGTTGTCTGTTTGCAAGATAACTTGCAAACCATTTCAAGGGAATCCCTCTAATTCCGTACGATTCTAATTTCTTCAGTAGTATTTGGTGGTTTACAGTGTCGAAAGCTTTCGAAAAGTCTAAAAATACCCCACAAGTGTATAAATTATTGTCTATTGCTTTTCGTAGACTATCCGCAATTTCACTAACAGCTTGTGCTGTTGAGTGACCTTTCCTAAATCCAAATTGACATTGGAAAAGAATATCATGTTTTTCAATGTAATTAATGAGTTGCTTATATACAAGCTTTTCAAAGATTTGCGTTAAAGCCGACAAGGTAGAAATAGGGCGAAAGTTTGTTGGGTCCGTTAATTTGCCCCCTTTATCAACAGGGGTTACTTTGGAGACTTTTAAAACATCAGGAACAATGCCTTGTAACAAAGATTCGTTAAATATTAATGTTAATGCTTCAGAAATATGGTTTCCCGCAAGCTTTATACATCGCTGCGGTACACCAATACATGATTTTTTCAAATTGATATTTGCAATGGCGTCATAAATCTCCTGCGTACAGATACCTCGAAACGTAAAGCTCATTTGAAATGATCGTGTAATGTAACAAGTAGGATTCGTATCCGTTCGAGGAAGTTTATCCGCCAGGTTGCGTCCTACGTTTATATAATAAGTGTTTAGCTGGTGACAGATACTAGCCTTGTCTATATAACATTTGTTATTATAGATAAGTTTTTTGATTATCGGTTGTGAATTGGTCTTTCTGTTTATGAGCATTCCAATAAGTTTCCATGTAGTTTTTAAGTTCTCCTTATGCAAATCAAACTGTGTCCTGAAATAGTTCTTTTTAGATATCTCTTTGATTTTGTTCAACTTGTTATTATAAGCTTTGTATTTCTTAACCTTTTCTTGGTCTTTACTTAGGAAGTGCGTCTGAAAGAGTTTTTGTTTTCTCTTAATAGAGATCAAAATTGCATTTGAAATCCACGGTTTTTTTAATTGCTTTCTCTTTTGTTTAGACGCCTTCCGTACTGGTGCATGTATATCGGATATTTCTTGAAGTGTTTGTATTACTCTATTCATACTTTCGTTAACATCTTCAGTGACAAGGCTGCTAAAGTTAATACCAGCTAAGGCATTTAAAAAGGCTTCATTATCGAAGTGCGAAAAGTCTCTAAAGTACTTAATTTCATTGGTAATAGGAAGTTTATTTGCTACTGTACAAAATACAGGTAGGTGGTCAGAGATGTCAGCTAAACATATTCCTGCTGTAATAATCTTTTCTGGTACGTTCGTATAAATGTGATCAATTAAAGAGGAGGTGTGATCTGTGATCCTAGTAGCTTTGGTTATGAGCGGCATGAAACCTAAATCAAGTAGCATGTCGAGGAAATCGGAGGTGTAGTTGTCAGCATTATATTTGAGGAAGTTAATATTTATATCACCTAAAACAAATACTTCATGTCCCTTGCTGTTTAGCTTTTCTAATTGAGTCTTTAGTGTTTCGAAGAAAATATCACGGTTGCTAGAAGGGTGTCTATACACACAACCAATCAAAACACTCTTTTGTCTTTTGCGTGTTAGTTCGATCCAGCAGGATTCTACGCCGTCCAAACGTAAGTCAAGATCAAGCCTTCTAGCAAACTCTAATTCCTCTGAGACATAGAGACCAACACCTCCGGCTGATGTTTTGGAATTAGTATTCAAAAATGTATAGCCAGGGATATTTATGTTCAGTCGGCTGTGTTCGTTTAATTTTGTTTCGGAAATAGCGATTACGGTCGGAGTTTCTTTCACAGTGAGGAGAATATCTTGTAAGAGGGAAACGTTTTTACTTAAACTACGCATATTGCAGTGCAAAATGGAGAATCCATTTTGCTGATTAGCCTTATCGAAGTGCATGCCAGTTTTCTTTACTGAGCAATACTTAGATTCGATGTAATTCGATGTAATTCTAACATGGCCTATGAGACCTATGACTGTTGTGTGTCTTGTTGTGCGTTTCTGTCTCCCGTGGCTGATGCGGCTACACATGGCAGTTGTCAATAGTCTCAATAAGCCGCTTTTGTGATTTTGTGCGCGTCCTGTCGGTAACACACCGGTGCAGCTTCGTCCCCAGGCTACTACTCGGTCAGTTTCCCATCATGCAAAGTGATTTTTCTAACGCATTTTCAAAATGGCGGACTCTTAGAAGACTGTTAACCGTAACGGGAAAAAACTAACCGTTAGTCGTAAAAAAGCCCAAATTTTAACCGTAAACCGTAAAAGCCACCACCCCATTGAGACCCTCGCGTAACCGTATGCCTTATCATAATGATTTAATTAAATCCAAATCATAATGTCGATGTTATATGTAGTGTTAGTAGTACGATACAAATGGTTAGTGGCAAGCCAATCGATGTTTACTAACTTGACTTCAAAAATCATGAATAATTAATGAAGCAAAAAACAAAGGAAATCAAGACATTTTATACCTGATAAAATTTCATCCTAATTTACATAAACTTTTCGCTTGGATTTTCTCGGCCAAAATAAGTCGTATCGCCAAAATAACTGAAAAAAGGTCTCTTTAATATACCCTCTTTACATGTGAATGTTTTTGAAGTCGTTTAATAAACTCGCAGCAAATTTTGGGCCTTTATCAGTGAATTTCTAATTAGGATGAAATTTATATAAAACTTCATCCTACTAAAAAATATTTTCTTTATCTCATTCCCTTGAGATGTGCGTCTTTCTTTCATTGCATTCTTAAAGCGTTTTTGAAGCCGTTTAAAACACTCGCATCACGTGTTTTATCAAGTCTAAAAATTCTCGGGCATTGCCCTCGAATTTTTAAACTTGATAAAACACTGTTGTTCGTGTTTTAAACAGTACATAAAAGAGCCACCCTAAATACTCATGCGGTGCCAACAGGATTGGGTCGAGAAATTTAAGTTTCGAATGGAAAATTGTTCTTGGCAGGTAGTCTGTGTGGTATTTTGGTAGTATATTTTCGTTTTGGGCTGGCACTTCCCCTTATAGAGACACTTTACTTAGGGACAGACCATTAGAAATCAGGATTACGGCCGGGGTGGCAATTTAAAAAAATTAAAATATGTAAGGAAAAATCATGCAAGGACTTGTTTACCCAAAAAAAAAATCGAAACATCTTACAAGAGAAGATAGGCGGCGGATCCAGGAAAATTGCAGTCTGAAAAAAAGTCGTGCAGAGCTCGCATAGTCCAAAAAATAAATCGTGCAGAGTTAAATGGGGCAAAAAGTATAGTGCATAAAACATACCATCCCCTCCCCTGATTTATATAATGGTCTACCCCTGACTTGTAATCTTACAGATGAATGGCAAGTGTTTTAGGCAGTACTCATCATGCCAGTACCTTATAAAGACACTTTACTTACTTGTAATCTTACAGATGAATGGCAAGTGTTGCAAAGACACTTTACTTACATGTACTTGTGATCTTACAGATGAATGGCAAGTGTTGTAGGCAGTACTCAACATACCAGTGTCTTATAAAGACACTTTACTTACTTGTGATCTTACAGATGAATGGCAAGTGCTGTAGGCAGTACTCAACATACCAGTGTCTTATAAAGACACTTTACTTACTTGTGATCTTACAGATGAATGGCAAGTGTTGTAGGCAGTACTCAACACACCAGTGTCTTATAAAGACACTTTAATTACTTGTCATCTTACAGATGAATGGCAAGTGCTGTAGGCAGTACTCATCATGCCAGTGTCTAATTATAAAGACACTTTACTTACTTGTAATCTTACAGATGAATGGCAAGTGTTGTAGGCAGTACTCATCATGCCAGTGTCCCATCTCAGGCTGCGTGCTCACCGCTACGCAATCATGTTCCTGATTACGAGACCTTCCTGATGGCTGACCACGTGCCCAGCGCATGAACTTCATCGGCCTCTTGTCGCTCCACACAAAGTTTCCTTCGCTGAAGAAATCGCTAGCTCCGATCCACATTCGGGTGAAGCCGAAAACCAAGCGAATCTGTCTGAGTCTCCTTTTAATCTTGTGATTCTCCCGTGAGTCACTTATACTCAAGAGGTGTCCAGTCTCGACTTTGTTGCAGTATATCTCAGCCTCTGGCCAGGTTAGCATGTCGTAAGGCATCAAAACAAACTTGTAGATGTAGTCTCCATAGTTAAACTCTAAGAAAAGACATTAGAAACAATTGAATTCAGTTTAAGACGTTAAAATACTTGTCTATAAGACAGGATGTAACAGCTCTGATAAAACCTGTTTCGGGAGTACTGCAAAATTTTGCCACGACTCTAAAGAAAATGTTGGAAACAAGACAAAATTGGCCACGTCTTCGATCGGGAAATGCATAATTTATTTGGGACTGTCAGTATAAAAACAAATTCGGGATAACTTTTAAGAAAACGATGAAACATTGTTGTGGAAATATGTGAATTTCAGTGTTTCCCAGAATATGTCCTCGTTTGCGCGTGCGCGAAAAGTTTGTTGCGGAAGCAAAATTTGCTTCCGAAGTAGCCTGCGTAGCGTTTCCTTTTCCCTCCTCCCCTTCTCCCCTCCTACTACTATATTCTCACCGAGAGCATCTGCAAACAATGCCAAGGGTGATACTAAGTTATGGGAGAGATCAGCCCTTCGGCGGCCGCGCTCTGGTAACTCCGCATTCGAACTGGAACGACTCCAGCAGAGGACTTATGCACTGTAATAGCATAGGTATAACTATAAAACCAGTGCTTTCCTCCCAAAACTCAGAAAATCCGAAAATCAAATCCCAAACCAGACATAACGACGCTAACAAATTCAGACCATCTCGTATCACATCCGGGACATATCTGCGGGTAGCAGCGCTAAATTCAAAAGTTACGGAATGACATGTAAAGAGATAAAAATTAAGAAAAACAAAGGAAACGAAAAAGTGTATTACGACTAAGACGGTCGCCGAACAAGTATCTGATAACCTGATCAGAATAACAATTACTCCATGGGCCTGACCATATCGTGATGGTGCTAATGCAGGATGGAATTGTGATTAACATACATTTAGACGGCACGCCTATCCGTACGTTACTAAATGAATACAATAAATAAACTAAGAGACCATACAGGACGAGGGCGCTGGAGTTGCAACACTTGGGACTATACTCCTCCATGCAATCACGCCACTGCATAGACGTAAACCGAACATAGAAAATGATATCGAGCGAAATTAAATAGATGTGTTTTCCACTCGCGCACCATAATAAGAAACTCACCTCCTGGTCATTTGACTAGCGGAATAATCAAGGAATACGTTGAACTGTGTATATATCCATATGTGTATCGAAAAGCAAGCCTATCAACTGAAAAAGTGCGTGGATATATTTTTGGTGTATCTACAGACGAAATTTCGAAATGGCACTGAAGCCTGCTTTAGAGTATTCCTCGATTCATCGTTCGATTGTCGGACTTGTGGAGCCGGAGCAACTTTCGTACGAAGAGATAGCAGAGCTAAACACAGTTTCCAACATGGAAATATTAAAATTTCTAGAGGAGCACCAGTTCGTTACACAAGCAAGAGAACTAAGAGAGGTCCGAGTGGCCTCTTTGGATGACAAAGTGAACTTTCCCGTCGGCGTGTTCTATTGTGGAAATAAGGAGCAAACTATATAGAAGAACTGTATGATAAAATAATCGGTGTGACACAACGCTGTTCTAGTTGCCTGAAATCAGATGTAGTGTGTATGTTCTATTGCTATGATTGTTTTAGTGAGAAGATGGTTTGCGAACAGTGTTCCTCTGCTGCGTACACAGACTGGCACTCACTTCTTCGTTCATGCAACTTATGTATCAGATACCCTAACAAAGTCTGCGCAAGACTGTGGCCACTGGTTTGGTCCAAAGCAAAAGAGCTTCATGAACACTTTGTTTGTTGATAAAGACATATACTCGTACCAAGTTCCTATCCCTGACTGCCCCGCCGCACAACATAAAGTCTGTGCGTTCTGCTGAATTTTGGCATTGGATTGATATCGATGGCTATCTCGTCAATGTGAGGTTGTTCCTATTACTGAGCAGAGGAAACGAAGAAATGAAGAAAAGCGTATCTTTGAAGGCATTGCTGATCGCATGGATGTAGAAACGGCCCTAGAAATCCATAGGAAGACGGTTCAAGATGCTATCTCAGACAAACTTGTCCGCACTAATTTGGTTCCAGAACGTACTGGAATTTAAGAACTGGAAAAGAAATGGAACAGGTCTTCTAAACTACCCAGTTGACTTGGCCTTCTCTCCAAAACACAGCAAGCTGTTTGTCACCGATCATTTGCGTCATGCTGTACGATGGTTAAAATGCACTGCCCAGCAAATGTTTCTTCAATTGCTGGTGGTGTTGAGCCTGGCCATACAGAGCAATGGACATGGCAGAAATGTCAAATTCCGAAATTCAACTGGTGTTGTAGTCGTGGAGAAACGATTGTACATTTGGGATCAGGGGAACCGAAATATCAGAGTGGTAGAGATCAGATCTCTTTTTTGCCATGCTTCCCAGATCCCGCGTGAGGAAGAAAACGATAATGAAGAAGATGATTGTACTACTCGACGTGTACGGAAAGTCCATATTGAGGTTTCCTCAATAAATATCCAGCATAACGAAGAAGTACACATTATAGGATACATGAATGTTGTGCCATATCACTTGAAAGATCTAGTGTTTTAACTGAATTAGCTTTAACGCGTGACAAAGATCATATGATAGTTTGCGACAGTGATGAAAACAGGCCACGTGTTCATCTATATGAAAGAGATTAAGGTCAATTTCAAACGTTCCCGGTCCCATGGGTATTGCGGTACCTGAAAAAGGAGATGTTTCTCTCCTCTGGAAAAGAACATTCTATTTATAGTTTAAAGGAAGATATCTCCTGCTGGGTAACAGGCAACCCAAAAGAGTTTGTGGAGCCGATGATCGAGGACCTATGACATCACGATGGCATAGATAGCACTTGGAATATGCCTTCTGCCTTGTGCTCATACAGAAACACTATCCTTGTGTGCGATACAGGAAACAAATCCGTGAGACAGGACGTACACGTTGAGGCGGATAGTGGAAAGTAGTAACAAAGTGGCACTTAAATGGCTTAACCATACAGAGGATCTCCTGGTATACACGTATGGTGAAGTCTCCAATGAAAACCCCCCAAAGTGCATTTTGGCAAAAGTACTTGGCTTCACTTGTGAACATCGGGGAAATGTCAATCTTTCGCCTGAGGGAGACATCAGGCTGTGCGAATGGCGATGACGAAGATGACATAAGCGAGGATGAGCAGGAGATAGAGTTGGAGAGCGAAGGAGTAAGTCCTGAAGTGGCAGATTCGTCAGTTCCACCAAGACTGGAGGGTTATCGGGAGGAAGAACAACTCGTTTTATTTTAGGCTAAGCCATTTATTGTGAGCTTCAAGCAGTCGTGTGTCGCTGGACGTTCTACTGCTAGTGTGTAAGAGGAAATTCGGTTACAATTCCATTGCCGTTAGCGGCTCTTCGTATATGCGTTTACCTGCGCCACTTCTGGAACCCGAGAGGAGTCTTCTTAACAGGTGCGCCAACAACTTAATTGTTCGAGCCGTACGAATTTATCACTTAGACCTCGATAGAACAGACCCATTTCGAACGTCGTTCTTATATGAAACAATAATGTATCTTTTTTGCTAGTGACGTCAAATGCCGGTCACGTGGTGGTCTGAAACAAGACCAGAAAAGCTCACTTGTTCACTGTACAGCGCTTGGCTTTTCTCCTTGTTTTTGCCGATTTTCACGAGGCGGCTTTTGATAACTATTCTGTAAGGTTCGATTCTACACATGCCAATATCAACTTTGAACTTTGGCACAGGCTCCAGCCATATCGAAATACCTTTGAATGTAAGTCAAAAGTAAAAACATATACAGTTGTCTTTTTAAACTGACGACTAAATAAATGGAAGGGCAATCTATATATATACCATTAATTGGCAACAATAAATTTGTATACTTTTTTCAGAAACTTTTAAGAAATATAGTGGAAAAATAAAACTGAAAAAACTAATCTTTTTATATTCAGAAGGCTCTATTCTAAGATTTCGGTGTATTACCCTTGTATGCCTTTGGCATGGCTGAACAACCTCAGCTACAACTACAGCTATACTTTAGCTTGAATGCTTTGGTATTTTACTCTAAAATGTAGTAATTATTCCAATTGATTTTTTCAAGTTGTACGTTTATAAAATTCCCACTGAAACAATGAGAAAGCTTCGAAATCATTAGGGGGATTTTGGAATCCACGAGTATGGAATCCGGAATCCAGCCTTAGGAATGCGGAATCCACGATGCGGGATCCGGAATCCACGATGCGGAATCCAGAATCCAAACCGTCTTGGATTACCTTACACGGGGGCGAGAGTTAAATAAGCGACGACAACCCTGTTGCTCTCTGAACAAATCCTGAATTGAATTAAATGAGCGAGGTCGCTCCAGTCGTTACACAACATTTCTAAAACGAATAAACTGAGCGAGGTCACCCCAGTTGCTCCGTAAAAATTCTAAGCGAATCTATACAAAAATTCTGAGCGAAGTAACTGAGCGAGATCACCGCTATCGCTCGCGGACACAAAAATTATAAGCGAAGTAACTGAGCGACATTACCGCTATCGCTCGACACAAAAATTTTAAGCGAATTAACTGAGCAAGATCACCTCTATCGCTAGACACAAAAATTCTAAGTGAAGTAACTAAGCGAGATCACCTCTATCGCTTGACACAAAAATTCTAAGCGAATTAACTGAGTAAGATCACCTCTAACGCTCTGCACAAAAAACGGAGCGAGATACAGGCATTCGCGTTGCCTACCTAACCTAGCCCGACACACTAGCTCCCCGTAGCTGAATAGCGAGACACTATCGCTCCATTACTAAACAGCGAAATACATTCGCTCAGCGAGACCGATACTCGCTCTAGGTTTAAACAGAGACAAACTCGCCCATGAGACCGACATTTACTCCCTAGACCGAGACTCGCCTTAGGTTAAACAGCGAGACACACTCGCTCGCGAGACCAATACTCGCCCTAGGTTAAACAGCAAGACGTGCACTGCTGTCTCGCCCACGAGACTGAGATTCGCTACCTAGTATAAATAGCGCGAGTCACTCGCTCGCGAGCCCAATACTCGTTCCCTAGTTTAAATAGCGTGACACACTCGCCTGCGAGACCGAGATTCGTTCCCTAGTCTAACAAGCAAGACACACTCGTCCGCGAGACCGAGACTCGCTCCCTAGTATAAATGGACACACTCGCATTCAAGCTAAGGAAAGTTAAGCGGCGAAACAATTCACTTGGCAAGACACACTCGCTTCCTTATACAGAAAATTAACGAGCCTAATGGCGAAACACATTCGCCTGGCGAGACACACTCGCATTGTAGCTAAGGAAAGTTAAACAGCGAAACACATTCGCTTGGCGAGACACACTCGCTTCCTTCTTCAGAAAATGAACGAGCCTAATGGCGAAACACATTCGCCTGGCGAGACACACTCGCATTGTAGCTAAGGAAAGTTAAACAGCGAAACACATTCGCTTGGCGAGACACGCTCGCTTCCTTCTTCAGAAAATTAACGAGCCTAATGGCGAAACACATTCGCCTGGCGAGACACATCGTACACTCGCATTCTAGCTAAGGAAAGTTAAACAGCGAAACACACTCGCTCTCTAGGTGTATAATCCAATAGCGATACAAGATAAGAAATATGTATACACATATAAAGGTGAGACATGCTGATTGTAAAATAAGCGAACGATATATAAGGCAATTTTGAACAACGAACCTGTCAAAACAGCTCCTGGAACAACGAATAAAAACGATATCAAACTTTTTCAGTGGCAGATGAACAGGATGTTAAATTGCATGTAGCCTGAATTCGGGCTGGTACATCTGGAAGCGATAGGTATCTATAGCTTGAAGCTTCGTCTCCTGGACAGCATTCTAGGTTCGAGGACCAACGTGGTACCAACGGAGGCGCAGCGATGAACGTGATGTTGAACAATAAGCGTACACTGTATATAGCAGCGGACCAACGTGGCTAGTTGACAAGACTAAAGAGGATTGATTGAACAAGGCGAGGCTCTATATATACGGAAAGCGTCATCTGGTTACGTAACACATTCCTACGGACCGAATTCCGCTTGCCCGGGTTATGTAATAAGTATTAATATGGCTATTGTATGCGGAGCTCCCGGTGAGAATAGTATATATATATATTTCTTCTCAGTTTTGATCAACATCCCTGTTGTACCAGATCTAGAACCCATGTTATCAAGCTTTTCCCTACTTACCATATCCCCATCTCTTTCTGTTTACTAATCTGCTCGGTAAACCTGAAAATACAAGTAAATTGTATATTTGCTCATGGTTTATTTCTGACTAATATTTATTTCCATTAATCGTGCATGGGGAAATGATAATTAACGTACGTTTCTTCAGTAACCAGAGCAATAACTTGCCGAAAGAAAAGAAAAGATCCCACAAGAGAATATAGTAACTAAATTACACGATTGTTTTGAAATTGCTTAGATTATAATCCCATGCATGCAGTAATTTACAATTGTAAATTTAAAAAGAAATAGTTTGCATTACGTTTAATTCAAGGGGAAAAGCTTTTCGTCAATCAAAAGGCTGTTATTATCCGGAAATTTTCAAATGACTGTTTGTTCTCCGTAGCATTGTGCAATTCTTTTGAGTTTCAAAAGTCACCAACATATATTAAGTAACAATAAATAAAGCCTAATGAGTCTCATTCCTTCTGTTTCAGTTTCACGAGATCTGACTGAATTTTGGGGCCCTACAAAATGGCGGCCACAGGGGATTCGGCGCGCAATGCACACTGGTTGAGAGGGCGCGTTCAATTGACAGTACACTTCACTAACAATACACAGAATAATCGCTACAAATCTCTTATATCCATATTTTTAGCCATTGGAATACTAAATATATCCTGAATATCATATGTCAGCAAGCGTTTGTAGCTTACAGTGTAAAATGTGCCTTCACCAGTGACTTCCACTCCATCTATTTGTATTCTGTAATAAGCCACTACTAAACGGTTAACTAGTAGTCTCTTTGGCTTTGTTATGTGCAGTTTTTCTCAGTTTATACTGTTTTCTGTTAAAAGCATCGCATGGTCTACATGACTTACCCTCAGTTTTACATATGTAGCCCAAAGCCTCGTAACAGTCCTCGTCGGCCCAGAGTGCCCCAGTAGCTCTGGACTTGATCATGACACACATCTCGTATTCTTGGTCTTCTTTGTGGAATGGTCTGCCTGGCATCCATATCGCATCCGAGTTTAAAACTCGCTTACCATCCATCCACTAGAGAAAATTAAAAGATAGTAGATTCCTAGCTAAGAGAAGTGAATTAATGGCAAAATACGCGTATAGATTAATATGTAAATGCTATGGATTGCAGACAGAAAAAGCAAGTTGTCGGTACATATGGATTGAATACGGACGGTTAGTGTTTTTTAACAAAACGTTTTTGGCTTTTGACTTCCTCAACTTTAATACTACCTCCATAGGACGATCACAACATCGGCGACAATAACGATTACATTAAAACTGGTAGTCCAGTAAGTTATTTTATAAACGGACCCTCCTATACTAAGATATGAAGTTGTTAAGATTTGATATAATGTTAAGTCAAAACAGCTCTAGGTAGACAGAAAGACAATGGTATGTAATCAACTAAAGTCGATTGAGGTTTGCTAACCGCCGTGGAAAGCGAGTAGCAGCTGACGTTTCGAGCGCTAGCCCTTCGTCAGACAGACATACACACACACACACACGTATATATACCATCTAGTATGTACGGGAAACATTAAATGACTTAAAGTAGCATTCTGTTTTAAAACTTTAGCTAACTTTATCCTGAAGCCTTGACACTAAAAAAAGTGGCAAATCGAAATGGTCAGTTTTCGTCGTAGTGCCACTTTAATGGTAAACGATTGTCAAAATCTGTAAGCGTGAGTTTGTACAAATTAGTAATCAAAATATATTGAGCATAGTAATTTTTTTACTTGATTAAAACTCGCAGCCCCATTTTTGAAGTTCTCCTCGATCTCTTTATCACGCCTGAAGTTCTATTGATGTACTAAGTTCCACATGTACATACTTACGTCAAGGTTCTAGTTTATAGTCTTGAAAAATGTGTTTTCCCATTTTCAGGCAGTGATGATGAGTAGTTTCAGGAGCCCATTACCAGGAGCGTCCATCTTCCCCACTGTGTCTGTACCCCAGCACAGAGGTAGATGAGGCTATTTTTAGCATTGCGTTTCGCGCGAAAAAGAACAAAGGTAGGCTATTCTTAGCCAATCAGATAGCTAACGTTACTTCTCATTATCATTCTTCTCACTTTCAACGCGGGAATTCGAATTGCTGGTTTTCACTCAATCCCCAGAGATTCAAATGTTGGTGCCCCAACAAAAGAAGCTAACGAGGGATCTATTGTTTAAGGGCACCAACATGGCGGCGACCTCTTTTCGCGGGAATTTCGAATCTAAAAATAGCCTCATCTACCTCTGTGCTGGGGACCCAACCCATAACAGAGCAACGCTCCTGGTAATGGGCTCCTGGTAGTTTTTAATTCACTTACCCTCCAACTTACCGTATAGAAACCATACTTCTGTTTGTCATTGGCGCCAACCCAGAATGTCTCGACTTCATCCGTTTGATCGACAATAAGCCGTATCTTGTTGTTTAGCCAATCATTCTCTTCCTTTCCCATGATACTGACAAGGTGGCCATTCTCTTCATTGTTGCAGATTTCCTCCGCCTCGTAGAAGGTACGGCGGTCATCTCGCTCCAGCACTATCTTGTAAGTGTACTCGCCTCTCTCGAATACTGAAACACGAAGTGTGATGCGCATTTCTGTTTCAATAGTTTCCACATGTACAGAAAACAATATCATTACCATGTGAAAGAGCATGTCGACATTAGTAATCTTGTGAAAGTTGTGAAAGCAATGACGTTACAGGCATTTGAAATTAGAGAAATTTGCGGGAGAAAACAACAGACCTTTCTAGCCTCGTTTTCGCGATTTTCATGCAGTTGAAATACCTATAACTCAACAGCAATTCTACACATTGTTCTAAACTGAACAGTTATTAGCTTTAATGTGAACTTTCATGCTTTCATGTGGTAGCATTAGTTTCCCTCCACAGATTTGTCTTCCAAATTATGTAAATTAGGAGGCGACCATTTATGAATGCGGCACAACACACAGGAGAATGGACATCATTGTATTCTGTCAGAGGAATCGTTCACTCGTTCTGATTGGCTAAAAATACATAGATTATCAGTGGTTTTAAAATTAGAGATAATCATACAACTGGTCATATAATATTCTCTCCAATACTTTCAGTTATGACAGGGAGAACTGAGATGGGTCTATAGTTGTCCATAACATTGCGAGGGCCATCTTTATGCAAAGCCGCTAACCCGCGCTTTTTCCATTCAGAAGAAATCATAACCTGATTCTATGATAACAGAGTTGTTAGAGACTCGGAAAAAATAGACCCTTTCAGCTTGCCTGTTTGTTGCCCCATTTCAGACCACATGACAGTTCTCCAGAGGATTCAGTGCTTTGTTTTCCAATTATAGAAATTGGTACATTTCCTCTTGGGATACAAAAAAACAAAAACGCATACCCAAGGGAAAAGGCACGTGGTCTGAAATGGGGCAACAAACAGGCAAGCTGAAAGGGCCTATTGCGGCCGCAGAATTTTGGCTGAAATTCCATCAAGGCCCGTGGCTTTTTTTCTATAAGTTTAAGTATAGTGATGAATTTGTAAGACTTAAATCAAACGTAGTATCAGTACGCCTAACCCAGTCTCTGAAATTCATCCCAGAATCATCCTCAATGTTGGCTGTGAACAGGCTAGCCATACACGACTTTCATAATGGCCGCCTCCTAATTTGCATAATGTGGAAGATAAATCTGTAGAAGGAAACCAATGCTACCACATGAAAGATCACATTAAAACTAGTGATAGTTTTGAGTTTTAGAGCAATGTGGAGAATTGCTGCTGAGCTACGAGCATTTCTAATGCAGAAAAACATGAAAGCGAGGCTAGAAAGGCGTCCGTTGTTTTTCTCATACAAATCTCTCTAATTTCAACTGGCTGTAACTTCATTGCTTTTTAAGCTACAGCACTCAACTTTCACAAGTTCACTAATGTCCACATGCTCTTTCACATGGCAATGTTCATATTTTCTATAAATGTGGATAAACAACCGAAACGGAAAATCACATATGCAAATTAGGAGGCGGCCATTATGAAAGTCGTGTATTATCGATATGGAAAATAATTTGTGGTTCTTTGAGGTGATTTACTAACACTGCATTGCCGGTCCTGACGATGGTTTGATTGGATTCTCAAAGTGAGGGCACAAGAACTCCTTCGAGATTATTGGCACCGAGACTCAAGAATTGGCACCGAGACTCATCTTCGCCCAGAAATTAGCAATAGCGAACTCTTCTCAAGTGACTATGTAGTTACTCGTAAAGACCGCAACTCTCATGGAGGTGGCGTCCTTATAGCAACTAAATCCAACCTTACTGTTATTCATTATCCCGATGCCGATACGGATTGTGAGATCATCTGGGCAGAAATTCGTGATACTCGTGAAAGCTGTTTCAACCTTTATCGGTTCTTTCTATCGCCCTCCTGGAACTGATATGTCTCTCTTGTGTGAACTTGGTAAATCCCTGGAAAAAATTGTAGCCTTGGCAAAAAACCATGCAATATGTTTAGCTGGTGACTCAGTTCAACCTACCTGATATCAACTGGGATCAACTGTCTGTTAGACCTGGCGGTCGTGATGTCCAACACTGTCAACTACTTTTGGACATCCTGCATGACTACCACCTGAGTCAGCTCGTTGATGTGCCCACTCGTACGACCGATACATGCACTGCAAATATTCTTGATCTGACTCTGACTTCCAAACCCTCACTCGTAAATGATGTCCAAGTTATACCTGGATTCAGTGATCATGACATTGTTTCTGCCAATTTTCTGCAAAAGGCACCTCGAAATAAGTGTAAGCCTAGAAAGGCGCTGGACTACAAAAAAGGTGACCAGAACAATTTTCTGAAAGACCTTGCAAATGACTGAAATAATTTCCAATAGAAACTAACTGGGCTAAATTTAAGAATATGTTAATGTCCTCAGCTGCAAAACACTTCCCTACTAGAGTAATAAGACCTTCTAAACCTAACCCCTGGTTTAATAGAAATATCCGTCGTATGACTAGGAAAAAGCAGCGACTGTATAATTATGCTAAACGCAAGAACACTCCTACCTCATGGAATAGATTTAAAGACTATCGTAGAAAGACAAAAGAATGCATTAATCTAGCAAGGAATAATTATATTTCGTCTGTCCTTTCTGAAAACGTAAAAGAAAACCCAAAAACGTTCTGGAGGCACATTAAGTCGCAGCGCCAAGATAGTCAAGCGCGGATCCAGAAAAAAATCTGACCGGTTTCCGACTTCCCAACTCAAACTCCAAAATTGGAAATTTTACTGAACCCCCCTCCCCCTCTCTCAAAGAGAGTTTTAATCGAATGTTAAGGTTACTAAAAAAATCTGGAAATCTTGACCGGTTTCCGTAAACCGGTGTAAACCGGTCTGGATCCGCGCCTGATAGTGTAGGTTTTCCTCCCTTGAAGGTTAACAATAAGCTTTATAGTTCTAGCCAGGAGAAAGCAAATATCCTTAATGACCAGTTTAAGTCAGTCTTCACAACAGAAGATCTAACAAATATTCCAAATGTAGGTAAAAGTAATGTACCTAGCATGTCTCGTATTACAGTTACCACAGACTGGCTAAGTTAAATCCCTCAAACCCATCTGGTCCTGACCAAATTCCTATCCATCTACTGAAAATTGCTGGAAATGTCATAGCGCCAGCTAGTACTTCGGGTCATCTATCAACAGTCTTTGGATAGCGGAAACCTGCCCTTAGATTGGACACATGCCTTCGTGTCTCCAGTTTATAAGAAGGGTTCTCGTTCTGATCCATCAAATTATCAACCCATGTCAATAACATGTGTTCTATGCAAGACCCTAGGGCACATCATCTTTACTAATATTGTGAATCATTTAGATCAATTTTCATTGCTATCACCTCTTCAACACGGTTTTCGCAAGGATTTCTCCTGTGAATCCCGGCTTGCCTCTACCATTCCGGCATGATTAGTCTAGAAATTTTGACCGTGGTATTGAGACCGACCTCATCTTACTCGATTTTTCTAAAGCTTTCGATTCCGTCCCGCATCAGAGATTGCTGTCTAAGCTTGCTTCTTACGGTCTTGATCATGGATACCTTATCATGGATAAAAGGCTTTCTAGAAAACCGAACCCAAGTGACCGTCATCGACGGTAATTTTTCCAACGTATGTGCAGTTACCTCCGGTGTACTTCAAGGTTCAGTGATAGGCCCTTTTCTAATTCTACTGTACATTAACGATCTCCGGGCGGGTATCTCCTCCAATATTCGACTGTTCGCTGACGACTGCATGGTTTACCTGGAACTGTCGACTGCTTTTTCTCCTCTGCAACTTCAATCCGACTTAAACGCAATGTCGACATGAGCTGAGAAATGGCAAATGCGTTTTAATTGCACTAAATGTTTTTCTATGCACATTTCTCGTTCCAAATCTCCAATTAAAACCACGTACTCTCTAAATGGGACAGCACTTAAGGAATCTAACCTTCAGCAGTATTTAGGTGTTTTCTTCTCATCCGACTTGCGTTTTAACAATCACTGCGCATATATATCTAAGAAGAGTAGTCGTACTTTAGATTTTCTTTCTAGAAATTTCTATCATTGTTCCCTCGAGGTCAAATCCAAATTATATCTCAGCCTCGTACGGCCTACTATGGAATATGCTTGCATAGCGTGGGATCCTTACGCACATCGGAATTCAAATTTACTTGAGAAGATCCAACGAAGAGCTGCGCGTTTTGTACACCGGGATTACTCCAGAGAGTCCAGTGTTGGTGCTATGCTCAAAAACCTAGAATGGCCCTTACTTTCAGTGCGTCGCGAATGTCTCCGCTTGAACTTTATGTATAAGGCTTCTCATGGTTTTAACGCAACTGATCTTAACGACTATCTCACACTTGCATCAAAGTCAGTCACACGCCGTAAACACAACTTAAATACAAACATATTTCGACTCGGACCGATGTTTTTAAATTCTCTTTCTTTCCCAGGACTGTTCCCATCTGGAATGCTCTTCCAGAGGATTTAGTTATGTCCCCTAACATAGATACATTTTCTAAAAAAAACTATGGCTTTCCTAAACAACATGCATAATAATGACTAGTAATACGTACTTATGTCTGACTCAATCATATCATTATTATTTATCATAACCATATATTTGTAATAACTCGACTGAATTTATATGTAAGTCTTAAATAGACACCGTATTTTTCTAAATATATGTAATGTAACTTTGTAAATATGTAAAGGCACTGTCTGCCACTATCGGTTTTGTAATGCAACAAGCTTTACCGATTAAACATACAGATACAGAGATCTGTTCTAAATATGGGCCGTGCCAAGCACAAATGGACCTTTTGATGGCTACTCTACTGTTACTAAGCACCGCGATAGAAGAGGCGGTGGAGTTGCAATCTATTTGAGAAACACAATAAATTTTATTAACAGAACAGACCTACAAGACGACAATCTAGAATTAATATGCGTTGAGATTAGGAAACCTAAAGTAAAACCTTTTCTCATTAGCACTTGGTACAGGCCACCAAACTCCCCCATACAGTTGTTTGACAATTTTGAGGTATTTCTCGATAAGATCGAAACGGAGAATATCGAATCAACTATAATAGGAGATTTTAACTGTAATATTGCATCAGATCCACTTAATCAATGCACTAAAACACTAGTTGAATTATGCGAATTGTATCAATACTCGCAGCTAATTAACGAACCCACGCGTATTACTCCCAGTACATCTACTACTATTGATCTTTTTTTTACCAATGAACCTGCCAAATACAAATATTCTGGGGTTTCGCATATTGGTATAAGCGATCATAGTGTTGTTTATGCAGCCAGAAAGCTGGTATCACCTAAGAGCACTCCTAGATATGTCGAGTCACGTAACTACAAACATTTTGATTCTGCATTATTCGCACGAGATATCAAACTAGTCCCGTGGAATAAAATTACGTCTACTAATGACCCAAATACCGCATGGGAACTCTGGAAAAACATGTTCTTGGAAATAGTTGACTGGCATGCACCAATCAAACGAAGAAGGATACGAAATTCATTCGCTCCGTGGCTAACAACTCCATTAAAAGATCTCATGCATACAAGAGACAGACTAAAAAGAACAGCTATTATAACTAACGACGTAGCTAATTGGGATGCGTACAAACAATGCAAAAACCAATTAAACACTGCCATCAAACAAAGTAAAGTATCATATTATGAGGCATACTTCCTAGAAAATCAAGGCAAAATGCGTGAGACTTGGAGAGGAATCAACACTATCCTCTCTAAGAAAAACAAAACAACTGGGCAGCCTATGTCTGTTATGGGAGATAAATCCGAAGTTCTGAACCCAAAAGAAATAAGCAATGTTTTTAACAACCATTTCGTAGAGGTCGGTCCCAAACTGGCGTCCGAAATTCCTAATTCTAATGTAAACTTTGAACAGTATATTGAACGAACAGATTCGGAGTTTGACCTTAAGGAATTTAACATCAACGATATTTATAATCTCATCCAAAAACTACCAACTAATAAGGCTAGTGGACTAGACGACATCCCGGCCAAACTTCTGAAACATTGCGCCTCAACCGTAGCAGAGCCTTTAACACATATCTTCAACTTATCTATCAGGCAAGGCATCCTATACCGTCAGACTGGAAAAAAGCCAAAGTCTATCCCATACATAAAGAGGGACCCAAAGCCATCCCTAACAACTATAGACCCATTTCGGTTCTTTCAGTTGTCGTTAATATTCTAGAAAGAGGCGTTTTTAATCAGTTTTACACATACTTAGTTGAAAACAATCTGTTAAATAAGTTCCTATCGGGCTTCAGACCATTACATTCCACAGTAACTGCCCTCTTGGACCTAACAAATGAATGGTTCCTAAATATTGATAATGGCCTTACAAATGCTATCATATTTTTGGATCTAAAAAAGGCCTTCGATACTATTGACCACTCTATCCTACTATCGAAAATGAAGCTCTACGGAAACTAAAACCCTATCCTGGTTCTCGAACTACCTTACCGATCGTATCCAAAGGACACTAGTAAATGGCACTCTGTCTGACCCAAACATAGTCAGTTGTGGAATTCCTCAAGGGGCTATTCTAGGTCCATTACTTTTTTTGCTTTATATTAACGACTTGCCAAATTGCGATTTAATGTCTAATGTCCGTATGTATGCAGACGACACCAACTTTACTTTTGCCTCTAGCAATCAGGAGGAGTTTCTCTCTGCTATGAATAATGATCTAATTAGTGTGCAAGAATGGCTTATCGCCAATAAATTAAGTCTAAATACTACTAAAACTAAATGCATGTTTCTTGGAACGCGCGCCAAACTTGCCCCAATACCTGATGATCCGAACGTAAGCACAAATGGCAGTCAAATCAATAGAGTTAAATCTTATAAATGTCTCGGTGTTCACGTCGATGAGTTTCTTACATGGGAGACTCATATTGACAACATTTCTAAAAAGATTGCCAAGGCACTTGGTATTTTACGAAGACTCAAGCCATTCGTGCCTTATAATCTTTTAATTTCTATCTATAATTCACTGATAGTCTCGCATTGTGATTATTGTAGCACTGTCTGGGGAAGTCTGGGTAAAGGCCTTTCTCAGAAACTTCAAAAACTTCAAAACAGAGCTGCTAGAATCATTACAGGCTCTAATTATGACGTTAGATCAAAAGACATCTTAGCCATGCTTAATTGGAAAGACTTAGAAGAACGACGCCACTGCCAATTGGGAAGCGTTATGTACAAAACCATGAATAACCAAGTTCCGCCATATCTAACTGATTTATTTACCAAAACAAACACAATTCATCAGCATAGTTTGCGCCGTTCTCAGAATAGTCTCTTCATTACAAGACCCAACACCGAAGCCCTAAAAAAGAGTTTTTCATACAGAGGGGCATCTCTATGGAACAGTCTACCTAAAGTAGCACAAGAGTCTACAAGTATTAAACAGTTTTCTAAATACTTGTAGCCTCTTTTTTAATTCTACCGCATCATTTTTTAGTATTTAAGAAGCGAACATATTTAAATAGAATATTCTTATTTTTTATTACCTAATTATTATTAATCTTGTCAATATTATTATTGTTATCATTAACTTAGAACTAAACACACGGCTCTCTGGAAGAGCATCTTTGTAATTTTCATGATGAATGAGACTCCGTGTATAAATAAAGAGTATGTATGTATGTATGTTTGACATATTTTGCCAATCTTGAGTTTAGCGGGCAGTTTGGAACAGTTGAACAACTGATTTAGGTAAGGGAAAGAATGATTTGCCAAAATTCAGTTCCTAAAGTAGAAAAAAAAATTGCTGTTCAAACGTTGCAATCCATTTTTTTGACATTTGATCGCTCTTGAAAAGAGAAAACAGAAAAAAGTTTAGCGGGCAGTTTGGAACAGTTGGACAACTGATTTAGGTAAGGGAAAGAATGATTTGCCAAAATTCAGTTCCTAAAGTAGAAAAAAATTGCTGTTCAAACGTTGCTACTCATTTTTTTGACATTTGATCGCTCTTGAAAAGAGAAAACATGAGCTAGATGTAATAGTTTATAGCGATCTCGCCAGGAGTTGTTGTGTACCTTGAAAATTTACAGTAGAGGAAAATGTTAAACTTTGTTTTTGAGTTAAGCTGCTTGGAAGACTACTCTAGATCGCGAAAACTTCCTCCTGGCTTCGTTTCACAATCCGACTCAAAGTGCCAACTTGCCGTCGCCTTAAGTCTCGAACTCGTTTTCTGCACCATTATAACAAAATAGCAATCCTCACTTAAAAATTATCTTCCCAGATGCTCTGTCATTCCAAAAATCTACACAGAAAGCCTCCATTGCAGTTGTTTCGCGAAATATTCAAGGATAAAAGTTGAACGGCAGGCATCAAACCACAGGTAGCCCAAGCTTGCGATCGGTATAAGCGACTACAAGAAAATTCCTTATGATGCGCGTTTGTCCCTTGTGTGCAGCTGATAAGGTTGGTGACGAGTTTCACTATACAATGGAATGTGATTATAGTGAATTTGCAAACATAAGAGAGACTTTTCTTAGTAATATATACAGATTAAATGATAATTTTCGTTCCTTTGATAAGAGGTCACTGTTCTTATATATTCTGTCAATGAAAAACAAATGTCAGCTAAATATTTTCATGTGTTTTGAAATTGGCGAGCAGCCTTTTTAATATCTCGCACGTAATTAAATGTAATTTTGTTTATTATTTTTGCTGATGTACCTGTATTGGTATATAAGCACAGGCAGCCCAAGTTCTGTATCTGCACTGTGTGACTAATACAGTTTTCCCGTATCAGATATCGTCAAGAAGTGATGGTCTCTTGATATCGTGTAGTAGAAAAAAATGAAAACAATAAAATACTGAACTTTGAAGAACTTGTCTTGTGTTATCAAGTGTCCTTAAAGTGTTTATGAAACCAAATTTTGCATCTCTATTTTATTGCAGAATAATAAAGTTCATTCTTTTCTGATTATCAAGAGTATATTTATTTTTCAGTTCCTCCTTCGGAAAGGTCTCTTTTTCGCCATTCAAATGGACTACTTTATGCTAAAAACTGTCCCATTTTCCGCGCGGCCAAATGAGCTGCGTGACGTCACTGTGAGGACTCGTACGTTGTTTACATACTACAAACATGGCAGACTCAGCGAGAAAGTTTCAGAGAAAGCAAAAAAAATTAGAGAGGAGGTGGAAGATATTGTGTGGCTGGCGGCCTTGGTTTTCTTCCCGTATTTAACTTTATCCTACGCCAAAACACAATGGACATTGAAGTTGAGAAAAGCAATAGCAAATGTCCACATTTTTTATATACCCATTCACAGTGTGATACAACACAAATACAAAAAGTACAAGAATCGGGGGTAGAAGCAGAATATTTTCACTCTAAAAATTCCGTATTCCTCTGCTCTCCTGAGGTAAATATTCCCATTCCATACTAAATTTTTTTTGGATATTCTTTATTCTTTTTAATTTTCTAAAGTGTCATGCGCTTTATTGAAATATTCCGTATTCAGTATATTTTTCAGGCAAATATTCAATATTCCTCAGTTTTCAACCACGATATTCAATATTCAATATTCCGCTTCTACCCCCGAACAAGAAGTGACTCACCAAGCCGAACTCGACGATAACTTTAATACTCCTGTACTTTTATACTGAAGCCAGAACAGTGAATGGCAAAGAATACAATATAGGGTTTCTCTGATTTCCTGTAGAGGATCCTGAATGTTCGTGAATGAAAAACGGACAAAAAAACTTGCAAAGAACCCAGACACGGCGCCACATGGCATATGGTGATATGTGAGTTGAGTTTGTTGGTATCTCGCCCTTGGTGCGAGGGCTTTTCTCCGGGTTCGCCGGTTTCCTCCCTCTGCAAAAACCAACACGCTAAATTCTAATTCGATCTGTGGATTAGCCGGGACCTGGCTTTGATCAGCCCCCATGGTTGTTTCAGGTCTCGTTAGAAATTCAGAGAGAATTTCGAAAGCCGTATAGTCGAACTGAGGCTCGACAAAATTAAAGCTACGCAACTCATTGCCATCAGAGCAGCAGTTAAACACTGTTCCTTGGGATAATGAAAATATCCTTCTTCAGACCACAGAATAAATAGCCAGTGTCAACGATGCAGTTGTTGTGAAAATAGTCGGGAACCTCAACTCACGAACTCAGTCTCAGATTTCGCTACAAACACTTTCTCTCTGAATGTTTTTCCATCAGGCATTTTCAACACTAACACCATGTGCAGATTAACTTCTCCTGTGCTGACCATACATTGTAAAAAGAAAGCACTTTGTGTTTCCTGCAACAGTTTTGATCAGTTGACAATTTTACAGCCCGTTTGCGGCCTGCAGTCTTGCAATTTTCTGTATTCCACTTTTATCAATCGACATGTTCTTTTTATAGCAGGTTATTTCATCCAATAAGGGGTGGACCATTAGAAATCCTGGGAGGGGGGGTGGAAAACTTTTTGTGCACGATATTTTTTTTAGCAGTGTGAGTTCTGCAAGAATATTTTTTTTAAGGCGATACCTCTGCACGATTTTTTTTTCAGTGCACATTCTATAGAGATTTTTCAGTGTATATCCTATATAGATTTATAGCCTGTGAATACAACCATAATATAATATAATATAATAATAATAATGTTATTTATAGCAGAGAATATGTCTCCGAAGAGTTTTTTCAATAGAGCCCTGCATAACATAAATAAGAAACAAAAATAAAAATACATTAATAATCTAGAGTTAAAAACTAGGCTAAACATACATTTATAGAGTGACTAGAGCTAAAATTTATGAGGCAATTCAAAAACATGTCTTTTGACATTTTGTTTGAAAAGAGTTAGGGATTCGATTTCCCGCACAAATTATCTAAAGTATTCCATTCACTAAAACCTTGGTACAATAAACGTTGTTTGCCATAATTAAGCTTGATTATTGGAAGTCTAAAATCGTTCTTTCTTCTTGTATTATACATGTGAATGTTCTTTAAGATATTAAAATCATAATCAATGAGGCCATTAACATACTTATATATTAAAATATGAAGATGTACAAGACGACGTTTGGAACGAGTAGGCCAATTGAGATTTGACAAGGCTTGTGCTGAAGAACTTTAACCAGGTGAATTCAAGAATTATCTTGGCCGCTTATTTTGCAAAATCTGAAGATCGTCTATAAGGGTTGAGTTGTATTTGTCACCCCATATCGCATCAGCGGTAGTCAAAAAGTGGACATACTAAACTATTATACAAAGTAAGGCGTGTCTCGAGGGGCAATAAGTGCCTGATACGCTTGGCCAGACCAATCCTTTGGTTTACTTTAATAGATAAGGCCTCTACCAGGTCATGCGAAGTCATATACTTATTAATTATAATACGGAGGTACTTGATATTGTCAGAGTGTCCGAGGGGCACGTTGTCTATAATGACATCGATGCTAGAGCAAAATTTCAGTTTATGTGGACTACTATTAACATAAACATAGATTTAGAAGTATTCAAAGTCAGGCGATGTATACGAAACCAAGAGGCCAATTTTGCCAAGTCATGATTTAAGCAATGTTCGATG
Organism: Actinernus sp. WN-2022; assembly: GCA_030867875.1. NCBI lineage: Eukaryota > Metazoa > Cnidaria > Anthozoa > Actiniaria > Actinernidae > Actinernus > Actinernus sp. WN-2022. Next base: position 77,931,449 of record JAOWCC010001589.1, read on the forward strand.
TCATTGATAGAAGGACGGCTACAGTATATCACGGTGTCATCAGCGTACATGGTCACTTGGCAATGATCTACAGTAAGAGGAAGGTCGGCATTGACGTAAACCAAGAACAAGAGAGGACCGAGAATACTCCTGTGGCACGCCAACTCCCACTGAGCACGAAGATGACCGAGTGAGTGTCGCCTATTGCAGTTATCTGGTATCGGTTATCAAGGTAGGAGGTAAACCAATTTACAACTTCACTGCAAGCACCAATGGCCTTGAGCTTTGTCAGCAAAAGGTTGTGGTCCACAGTCACAAAAGCCTTGGACAGGTCTAAGAATACTGCACCAGTCACCTTGCCATTGTCCATGTGTCGTAGAATGTTGTCAGTGAAGTGTGCTAAGCCAATTTCAGTAGATAACCTCGGGCGGAAACCAAACTGATTAGGTGTGAGGATTTTCTCTTACGAGAGATAGCCGTAGAGTTGAGTGTTGATGTACAGCCCTTTCAAGAATCTTACTTACATCAGGGAGAATATAATTGTGATAGGCCTGTAATTGTTAAAATCAGAGTGATCGCCGGATTTAAACAGGGCGGTAACTTTTCCTTGTTTCCAGATGGCTGGGTAAATACTGGAGTCCAGAGAACGATTAAACAGTTTGGTTAAAACTGGTCAGGAGTCATACACACAGCCGAGTCATTTAGTAGCCTCGAGCTGATTCGGTCTATTTAACCAATAGCTTTGTTTGTTTTCAAACCTCTTTAAATTATTTAAAAACAATGATCTCGGAAATGTTCGAAAAGCGAAAGACAATTTCACTGTTATTTGTCCTAGCTGGAGTAATGATGTCAATGGCGCCGACCAGAGATTGAAACTTTGCTGCTAACAAAGGTCTGATCGATCGACGCTGGCTATGTTAACTGTACTCCATCAGATTCAGATTGGATAAGAGGTCGGCTGAGAGCCATTATTAGATCTTATTACGGCAAGTCAATCATTTATAGTTTTCCATAGAGCACCTGAATTTCTTTTTTTTTGTCTAAGGCCATCCCTTTTTTATTTTCCGTTTCTCATCGTCCGACCGACCCAGTTTTGTGGCTTTTTGTAAATATATAAAAAAATTGGGGGGAGGGGTGGGGGTGAAGAAACCCTAGAGCAGCTCCTGGAAGCTCATGCTCGAGGGTAGGTTACACAATAGTTTCGGCGGTGCATTTGTAATTCCATATTTGTAGCGTATACGGACGACGACATCGATGGTTTCGTCGTCCATGTTGGTTTGTACCCTCGCCTGTGCAACCGTGCCTTATTAGTCCCAGTCTCTCCGCGCATTTTTTATTATAATTTTTTTTTCTTACCCGACCGACCGACCCAATTTTTGAAAACCCCACCGATGAGAAACGGAAAAAAATAGGGATGGCCTAATCAGATCTTTATAGTAATTTGCTTTACATTCCTTGACTTGTTTATTTACTTTGAGCCGCAGTTTTTTTGTAACGAGCCCAGTGATGTGAGGAATTTAATTTGATCGCCTTAGAATGCATATAGTCCCGGGTCTTTCATTGCTTGGCTCCGATTTAGGCCAAATCAAAAATGCATAACAAGACAATACATGAAAATAATGATTTCTATGTGCTCTAAATTTCTGGCACAGACTCTGTAATCTTTGAAAATGTGGACATTGAAGTCGGTTGCAAAAACTGCTGGCATCAGAGAATAATTTGAGGCTTCAGTAATTGCAGAGAAGGTTTATTTGCCAATAATATAGCTGTTTTTAGCTTGTCTAGTGTTTGAGACCGCAAATAAACTTCTCTCTTGGCCAAACATTTGAGCGTGTTTATTCTTGTGGTTTGCTACCGGTATCGGGGGAATTAAGGCCAGTTGATATTTCCATGACAACAGTGACTAAACTATTGTTATGAAGGTTGGGGAGGTTCATCTGGAAATACCTGAAAATCAGTTAGGCCAGATAAAAAAATACTTGTTTAGCGTCCACCCATTTCAATTTTTCCAGGTAGGGAGGGAGGTTTTTTATTATATATTTTTTCTATGTGAAGTTTATTTTGTCTTGACTAGATATTATCAGAAGTCCATAACTAGAAGTGTCCATCTCCCACTATAGGGTTTGGCCCATCAGTTTACAGAGTAGTCTATTTATAGAAAGCTTTTCCCGCCATCTCGCAGCCAATCATATTCTTCGAAAATTTATCAGCAGTACCTGATTGGCTAATACAGCGATTTCCTTGTTTGTAATATTGTACAGTTAATTATATATGCGACAAAATTTTGGCGGACAAGCCGAGCGAATGCTACTTGCTAGTGAGTAGTGTAGAAACTTCTTGATAATCAGCTATTTCTCATTTATAACAGGCAAGAACTGGTGAGCACCATATGTTCAGGAAAGACCAATATAAACCAGAACATGCATGTGGTTCCTTTGTAGCCTTTTATTTTCCCGTTTCATCCGTTTCAGACTTCGTGTTTACAGCACTTTGTGTGATGTATGCAGAACGAAGCTAAGTTTTGTCTTTTGGTTCATAAACACAGATTTTTGTAGTGATATTTGGCATAAATACAGCATACATACAAATCATGCTATTTTTGTTTATAATATGACCTAAGAAGTGTACTGAAAAAGACAATAACATGTTCTCTCAAGAGTAATTAAGTGCACCGAGTTTGTTTACTAAGAGTTTGAGCTCAAGTGAACATTTGAAAAACTTGTAAGTAATTTGGGTTTGGCAGATAAAAGAACAGCCCGGCAAATCTCCAAGCAAGGCTTAATAATCGACTGGAACTGAAAGAAAATAGATATAAACTGTGAAAAAAGTCAATTTCTGGTACACTTAACACTAGCAAAAAGCGAAGTTTGATTTCAGGCAGTTCATCAAGCACAATCAAACAATTAATGAAACAGTTGTCACTTTGCTGTTTTATTAAAGACACTAACTGTTGTACATCTCCAAGAATAAACTTTACAATCGAAAACTAGAAAGCTGAACGCAACTATCACAGCTGGAAATGAAATTCCAGTTCTTAAAATTAGTACAAACAAGGGTTTTTTCTTCAGACAACCAGTGAACAAGATTATTAGAAGATTTGAATCAAATGCCTCACGGCAACGGGTCATATGCGACCGAGTTTCCAAGGCCGATTTCAATGGATTAAAAACAAAACAATTAAATAAAAAATTAAAAGTAAACTTGGCTTACTTTGATTTAATTTTGTCCTTGTATAATGTCAGTTGTTCCTGGCCAGATGAATGTGAATTTTCGGTTCCGTTTTCATTCATTGTCATAATTCAAACTTTTATACTCGGCGTCGCTAGTCAACACTTGAAGACTTGAAAATCACTTTTAACTTTCTCAAATCACCCCAAGATCCATTAGCAGAGGCACAGATGATCAGTCTATACATTTCGTTTCATTACAATTCCAATATCTTCAATTTTAGTCGTCAAAAGCCCGACATTTGCCACCGTACTTTATAGCTTTGTAGTTTGTAGCACCGCTTTGGCGAACTGTATGTACTGAGCTTCAAACCGGGGGGCACTGCTTGCATTATAAAGGGGAGGTATGTGAGGTATCGTCTTCAGAGCCCGACCCAGTTTGCAAAATAAAATGTAATGAAGGTGTTTTTATTAACCAGAATTTCCAATAAAATTTATGAAAATCAACTCGAATTGATAGTTGATTTGCTCCAAAACAAGACTTAGTTTGCCAAATTGGGCTCAAACCTTTATCCGGTACCGCCGCACATCTCATTTACGTCGTGTACATGAGTGCCCCCCCGGAGCCATGACTCTCGCATCTGACCCAATGTCCGCCATTGATTTCCCCCGCGAAATTTGAGATTAGCATTTCTAAAAATAGACTACTCTGTAAACTGATGGGCCGCTACCCCAATACCAGATGGACACTTCTGGTTATGGACTTCTGATATTATTCACTCACCTCGTGTTGTAGAAACAAAATGGCGTCGATGTTAAAATATTTAATGCGCCGGCGCATATTTTAAGTGGTACATTTAGGGGTCTGGGTACAAGAATTGGTGTTCGCGGGCGCATTTACACTTTCTAAAGTTTTTTTATGAAAAATTAAAAATTAAAAAAAATTAGAGATCGGGACATTTCTCAGGTTGGGCGGGGACGCTAACCAAGTATTTGTTTTTATCTGGCCTTACACAGACTGTGTGGGTAATCTTTAGAACTATATTTTGAATTGGTAAAACTGAATTGCTAGTATTTTTTCATTGTCAGAAATTCATGCCACGCGTGCGCACTAGGCATTAAATTTCATCAATAAACAGATCCGGAGTTGCTCAGAATTTTACAGTAGTTTGTATGGAAGTTTTTTTTGGGGGATACATTGGGTGATGGTATTATAGCGAAGCTCATGTGTCCCGATCAAAGCGATTTCTAAATCATATTGGCTTCCGTAAAATTGTATTCTTTCAAGTTATAACGAATAATTATTGCTTCGAAAAGAATCTGAAATGAGTAACTGACCTCCATGTTATGACCTCCATGTTGACAGCAATCTCCTTCTTTCAGCCGTTATGATGGTTGCTCTGATCAACTTTACAATATAAAACTCGGGTGGTTATTGTTTTGTCCCGATTCAGCCGAGTAGTTTTAAAAGACGTTATATTGCCCAGATAGATCCAAATATAACTTCACATTATCCTCGAGCTTCGAATTGCGAACAAATATGAGTAATTTTAAGGTTTTTTCGACAGCCACAGCAGGGAAGAATGCCGTAAACACGTAAGTCCTTTGCACATCTCTTGCCTCTCTCTTCGAAACGCTTTGTCCGCCATTTCTCTCTCGGTTTGCCTGTACAAGCCTGGGACTGGTATATTCTTAAGACTAGATTTAAAAATGGTAAGGGTATTGCTTGTCCTTATTTGAATGGGCAGAGCGTTCCACAGCCTCGGCGCAGCCACCGAGAATGCCCTGACCATGCAAAACAAAAATTGAACAATGCATCGGTTCTTTGCACGAATTTTTTTTTGTGCCTTAGTGCTTTGCAGGAATTTTCTTTTAGGACATTTAGCCTTGCACGATTTTTTTTTTTGACTACCCACCCCCCCTCCCAGGGATTTCTAATGGTCCACCCCTAAGAAACGAGCTTTCAGATCGTCAATGTCAAGCTGTCAGAATTGAACCAATCAACGACGAGAAATGTTGTAAACAAGTCGAGTACAGTACTGAATGGAGTTTTCGCTGTAAGTCAGTTAGATTTTTGTGGTTCTTAAAATTAGATAGCTTACTTTCCTTCGTCTAGATTGAAGATTATATTATAAAACAAATAAAAGATGGTTCTTCTTGTTCTATAACAAAATAATGTACTTTCGAGGTCTTGAAATGCTGCTAAATGCACTCGCGTTCTGCTCGTGCATCCGCAGTTTTTCAAGACCTCAAGCGTGCAATTTTTTTTTTTATAGAACAAGGAGAACCATCTTTTATTTATTAAGTATTGTGTTGGTTCTATTGTATTTCATTTTTTGTATTGAATTGTATTGTGCTTTATTCTATTGTATGTTTTTGTAGAAGTGCGTGTCGTCCTACCATGATCATATGAAGGGATTGTCGCTTGCGACTCCTCACAGTGACGTCATTGTAATGGCGGATTCGGTTCCAGGCCCCGGACAAATTTAGCATAAAGTAGTCATTTGAATGGCGAAAAAGAGACTTTCCGAAGGCGGAACTGAAAAATAATATACTCTTGATAATCAGAACAGTTGAACTTTATTATTCTGCAATAAAATAAAGATGCACAATTTGGTTTCATAAACACTTTAAGTATCATATTTCAATCCTAGCGCTCTGGGACCTGTTTTAGTACGTTTTCTAGCTCGCTCTTTTTCTTGTTTACTCTGTACTATATATATTATATATATTAGGGACTGTTCGTTAATTATGGCTAAGGGGGGGGGGGGGGGGGGGGGGCGGTGTTTAGAATAGGGGGTACGTTTTTGGTAAGCATTCGAAAATGGGGGTACATTTTTTCTTTCAGCAAAAAATTAGGGGGTACATTTTTAGTGGTATGCTTCCTCAAAAGATATGAAATGCTCTCCCCCATAGATCATGGTTTCTAATATCATACGAAGACCTCTGGCACTATTACATGCCAAGCCACGAGAGTTTCTTATTCGAGCTTCTAGGGCTAACAATACATCTTCTCGTGTCAATTCTTGTAGAGATTTACTCACAAAAACTCCCACCTTAGATGCTTCTCTGATTTGTGATCTTTTCTCGGCCCAGGTCACATTAACAGGCTCTGGAATTACGGAATTTTCGGTAACGGTTCAGTAGTTTCGCTTTCCATCTTGCTTCTTCGACAATACAATAATCCCCAGGCGTTATGCACTACCTGGACGAGTGAACTGGGACCGAGAAAGCTTCAGATCTAACGGGGGGAGGGAGGGGTACAGATTTTGTTTTGCACATAATACGGTGGGGTACGTTTTTTACAATGTCTTTTTTAGAAATAAACACCGGCCCCCCCTTAGCCATAATACGAACAGTCCCTTAGGAAGGCGCGGGGAAACCGTTATTTCAATACGCTTACCTCTATGCCTCGATTTCCCCCGAAAAGATGCTCCAATTGATCCCAAATTCCCGGTGGTTATCAATCTCTGGCGGGAAATCATTATTTGGAAGTCTTTTGACAAACCTTTCATAAAAATGGAGAAATTCCCAGCTTAAAAACGACAAATCAAGATTTTTGCGTGGACCGATGCGAGGACGGTACAGCTCAGATCTCGTGACCAAACGCGTGACGTCAGCAAGACCCCCCGTGATGCAACACGATCCTCTCAGGGGGAGGGTACGGCAAAACATATGCAATGCCGCGAAAAAAAAAATTGTGCGAATTTGGAACGAATTTTACCTAAGGAAAACCCGACAACCAGCACTTTCACTGTCCTCCTACAAGTCTCACCTTTTACAAAATTAACGTCAGCCCTGAAAACATCTTATAACCAGACAATCGTACACATGGA